>OU860787.2:8720609-8820426 GCA_917862395.2 Heliconius sara | reverse complement strand
TCGAATGGGCATCGAGCCTACTACTTGTCTCGTTTACAGTCTCAGATTTGTGCCACAGCGCCATAACTGGCCTCTATCTGATTAAATGAAAATCATAAATCATTCCTTCCTTTCAAAAACAGCTGAAAATAATCACAGCCGGAACATAAAAATAACCGGCATATCGCTTCAATCAAGTTTACTCAATTAAGTTCCTTCATTTATGACATCCGCTGAAAATGAGCGCTAATTAAAATTAAATCCCACCAAAGGACATCCAACAGACATCCATTTTTGCAAATAATTTGAATTTAAATCATAATACTTTATATCTTATTAAGATATGAAATATTTTTTAAGCACTTGTTAAACTATCCGCTTGTGCTGAGATATGTTAGTCACATATGGTATAGGTAAGTAAGGGGAACTTAGTATTGAGACACTCTTTTTTGATTAATTTATGGGGGCATTGTGTATTTAGTGACGATACTTTACGCCACGGTCTGTTTACAAGGGCGGGAATATTTAAATATTTTAAATATAATAATCCCAAATGGAAATGAAACCCACAACCATCGCTCTTACAGTTAGACCCCACGAAAGAATCACATTTCATTATAGGATCGACTCGATAGTCTTATATACGCATAATAAATATATTACAAAATATATTTTTCCACAATAAGAAGAATAAAAATTTCTATAAATAATTGAGAACTAACAAAACATAGTATATTTAAACAAATTTTGTTCTCATGTAAAGTATTTTAACAATGACACCCCTTGAGGTGGATTCTTGGAGGCCGTTTTTGGATACAAAGACCTTTTCTACAATCATTGCTTCACAAAGGAGCTGGATTGGCAGGTTACCATATTTCCCCAAAGATACTCGCCGTCGAGCATGTTTTGTTGTCTTGATAATACATTTTATATGAGAAAGTAAGTTATTCTTTTCATATTTTT
Source organism: Heliconius sara (assembly GCA_917862395.2). Lineage (NCBI taxonomy): Eukaryota > Metazoa > Arthropoda > Insecta > Lepidoptera > Nymphalidae > Heliconius > Heliconius sara. The sequence continues at coordinate 8,819,484 of OU860787.2, read as the reverse complement.
TTTAGTTTCATCTTGTAGAATAGAGAGTATAGCATTACTCGTTGAGTTGCGAGACTCGTCGCCTTGCTTTACCGTGTTACCAGTTCCTGGAAATAAGGATAACAAAATTCCTCAATTGGTATAGGAACGCACATCACGCTATGTAAGTATATCATCTGAGTTCTTCCATACTAGAAGAAGAGAATGTCCCTAAAATGTTGAAATTGGGAATGTTTTAACACTTGGTTTCCCCGGCCTACACTTCTTTTTTATCATCTTCACGCTGTATCCCGCACACAGCAGGGTAGGCAGAGGAAACCTAGTGTTAAGAAACTCTGTTCCCCGCTCTCCACCAATTTGACGAAACTCAACACCGCGCTTTCCTTCGACACCAGAGCGAAATATAGATTTAAATAAATATTTCATTTCCTCGACTGGGGATTGAACCCACAACCAGTCGATTTCACAATCATACTTTGTGCCCCTGGTGCAGAGGCATGTATGTAAAAAGGGAGAACCTGCAATAATATTAAGTAAAATAAGAAATTCTTAACTTTGTCCTACTTATATAATTATATTTGACTATCTTCCACATACTGCAAGCTACTTATTTGGACGTAACGTTGAATGTCATAAATATTAGTCGAGGGGGAATCAAACTCCTACCTCCTCCTAATCTACCATTAACCAGGCATTACTTGTATCGATATTGAAAATATTTGCTAGAAAAATAAACTTTCTAGAATGTCATTCCATCGCTAACCTTGCTATTGAGAGACAGAAAGCGTTATGTCTCGCTAGACGTGAGATATTGTCTCGTCTGTCACCTCCATTATTGAAATATGCGAGGAATACTGTAGGGACCTCAGTTGATCAGCTAGTGTTTCGTCGAGACAAATTGAGGAACATTTTTAAAGTAAGGTACCAGATGCTGTTGACAAATTTCGCCTAAATTTCTATACCAATTCGCTGTATAAGAGTGCCGTAGTGGCTATCATGACGCTTCGGTCGTTTGTTTTTGGTCCTTTGCAAGCAATAAAGCTGAGACAAGATGGTCTTTTGTATTTTATTAGTAAATAAATAAATAAATATATAATAGACTTTTTAAATATATTTTTGAACACAGTAGTGAGAAATGTAAATGTAAATAGTGTGATATTTTTTTACTATGAAATCTATGACTATGACCTCTTAACTATGACTTTTCCCAAATAGTAACAACACCCTGTAATAATAATAAATGTTACATACAATAAAAAAAGTTCTTCTTTATAACAATATTTATGGCAAGACTAATTACATATGTATATCAAAGAAGTAATTGAAACTTGACTTACAATATCGGACACACGCTATAGTCGAAAGTACTCGTAACTTACCGGAGTTTCTGCAAATGCTCTAAAAGTAATTAGGAACAACCGTAAATCATCGGCTAACTTGATACGTCGATAGTTTGTCAATAGCGCTGTGTGTACTGCACTGTGTGTGAATGACAACGGTGTTCTTAGACTTAATCAAAGTGCGTGTTTTGGATACGGTGGCTATTAGTTTCATATTTTGTGGATTTTTCTTTTATTATTATTTGATTTTTTATTTGAAAATGATTCTTTATGAAAATGTTACTTAACTATCAGTAGTTATAGTTTTAATCAGCTTCACGCTGTATCACATAAACAACAAGATAGGTAGACATAATGTTAAAACACTCCGTTCCCCACTTTCCGCAGAATTCCGGAGGCATTGCGTGTTGAGTATCGGAACTCAATTTGCAATAGTAACTAAATAATTTAATATACTCAAGGGTCAATAAATTAAAAGAATGAATGTATTGAACTTATAATTATTTATTTAATTATAGAATTTTTTACGTTTTACAGTATTTAATTGTTAAATCAGTAAAGTAAAATTAAAAAACCTAACTCCCTAACTTAAAACATAACAATTCTGACATAAGTCTTATATGCACGACTGCAAATGACACTTTGTTGATGAGATGGATATGTTAACTTTGAAAGTTGCTTTAAATTATTTACTACAAAATATTAAGAAAGTAAAAAAACCATCCTGCAGTAATCAAACAAAACCACAACAAAAATCTGGCCTCAGTTATATACCCTATAACAGTTCTATTGTTGACACATAAGATTCTGAAAAGATCTGCCTATGGACGACAAAGACCTTTTTGAAGTCCGTGCCTTTAGAAAACACGTAATGTGTGGTTACCACATTTCCCTAAGGGTATACCGAAGAAGAAATTTATGATTTTTCTAAGGAGACTTCCTTCTTGCCGACTTGGGCCCGTTCTAAATCCGTTTTATTGTAATAATTTTTCTTTATATTACGCGCGTACGCGTACGCGCAATATAGTACTTGGCATTTGATATCAAATTCTGATCCCGGTGTGAACCAACATATATATGTACAATGTACATGCTTATTATACCTATATTATTAATGTGTGTCGCTTTCACGAAAACCACGCAACGAAACTACCACCAAACGATCATAAAGCGTGTGACTGTAAGTACGACGATTGTGTGGTTCGTTTCCTATTCGAGAGAATAAAATATTTATTATTATAATTTCCTCGCCAAACCAGATAAAGCACGGTATTGAGTTTTGCCACTCAACACGCAATGCCTCCAGAATATGGCGGAATGTGGGGAACTTAAGTTGGAAACGGAAACCTCCTAAATGGAAACGGAGTGTCTTAAAAAAAGAAAACAGATTAAATTACCTATAACGCAAAATTCGCTATTGTAGAGGCTGTCCCCATTCTAAAAAACACGAGTGATAAAAATGAACATAACAACGGATTTAACGATAGATATTTAAATTAAAACAATTAAAGTAGCGAACACTAACTAAGGACTATTTATCTTTATGGTAGAGACATCCCGTAAGTCCTCACGGTCGTTTTGATTCGGGAAAATATATCCCTACTTACTTTAAGCGTTACAATTTCGGTACAGTATAGTTGATTAATTACATTGGACACCAACTTTGTTGTCATGTTTCATCACTTGCAGTAAGTAAGGTTTCATTCTATCGGTCCACAGTGGGGAAAAATAATTGTTTTTATTTTAACACTTTGGTACAACCCAGCGTTGAGTTTCGTCACTCAACACGAAGTGCCTTGAAAATTGGGGATTGGAGCGTTTTAACATTAGGTTTGTTCTACCTTGTTAGGCAGGAAAAAGAGAAAAAAAGATGCATCTTTTTTTAAATTTTAAGAGAACCCTGTTAAATTTAAGAAATAAACAAAAGTCAATTCATTAAATACTTTTTACTACCATCGTTAAATAGATTAGAGTAGTATTGGAACAATTGAAGAGTACAGACTGTTAATCAGGTCATCGGGAGTCTTTGAAACGTTACAAAGGTAATTGAAATACATTTGTTTAATTATTACACTGCATTTGTCTTTATTTTATGGTACTAATTGGAAAAAAATTATTTCAGTTTAATAGAATGCTGCATTTTTTTGCCTCATAGTAGGGTAGTTAATGGAGTATAATTGGAACACTCCGCTTACTAACGGAACTGAACGCTGCGCTGTATGTTGTCCAAAGAAAGGAAATGTAAATAATCCATACTAACTACAATAAAATTTACGTTCAAATACCTGTCGATTATGTATATAAAGATTATGTATACAAATAAATGTATATCTCTTCTAGAAATGCATGCATACACATATCTCAAGAACTACTAAACAGATTTTCATAAGCTTACTATATAATCCAAGACTACTATAGTGATATATACAATACGTGTTCATGTTACTCGGGATGCTTATGATGGTTAAATATCTATTGTAGATTACGTTTTGAAATGAGTAACTGTTGAGTTTCTTCTCAGCAGAACTGTCTTCCCAGCCTGTAGTAGCTTCTTATAGAACATTACTGACATCTATTTATCTTGAAGATATATAAGTTGGTATAACGGTCTAACTGAGTAAAGAATATTTCGATTCTGGCCATTAATATATGACGGACGGCTTCGTGGTTACCGCGGTTGTGCTATTTCCGAGAGTCACGCTCATGCCTCTCAATGTCATCTATTTTCATCATATGTCAATTACTTAATTGACTTGTGAAATATTTGGCTAATTATAATTTATTCAAATATCGATACCAAATCGTTAAAATAATAGTGAATATAAATTTATATAGCTAAGTAAAATGAAAACAAATCCGGCGATCTTACTAATGCGACCTTTGTGGGTCCCATTCTCACTTGGGGGAATGATTTGTTTTTATGTCCTCGTTCAGCTAACAAGACAAAGCACAGCGTTGAGTTACACCTAACGTTTATTGTTTAGGAAATTGAGCGATGAAATGATTTTATAGTTACTTTACATACATGTTCGCAACTGTATCTCGATCTAAGAAATAAATAACTTGAGCTTGATATGTATTTTCTTTATTGTATGTAACATTAATTAAAAACATTAGCTTCTGATCTTAAAAACAAAACAATTAAATTACATGAAGGAGTCCAAACTCCGAACTTTATTTAACCATACCTTGGAAATACAATAATTTGCAACTCAAAAAACAATTTTCCAATAATAAAATATTTTATATTTTTATTTTCTCGATCTGATAACCAGGTAAAGCGCGGCGTTACGCGGCGTAATAATACCTCCAGAAACTGGCGGAAAGTATGGAAAAGAAATGTCATAATTGGTATTTGATCTCTAGGTTTCTAGGTTCTTTCTGCCTACTCTGTTATGTGCGGAAACTTAAAAAATACATCAACTATCACAAAATATTTATCACCGCATTTATCATGAGGAGTGTTCTGAAGAACTCTTTGACTTGTTACCTGCCGCCGAATTTTCTAACCGCACAGTACGTCACCAGTTAAAATATCATCCACACCACCTGGATACGTGGCAATCTACTACTGTGCGGCTTCGTAGGAACTTCTTTCCACGCCACGGAACTGTGGCATTTCACAGTTCCACCATTGCCAACCGGCGGCACTGTTTCCAGATCGATATGACATGGGTACCTTCAAGAAGCGCGTCTATCTCCACCTTAAAGGCCGGCAACGCACCTGTAGCTCCTCTGTTGCACGTGGTCGTGGGCGGCGGTAATCACTTACCATCAGGTGACCCGAACGCTCGTTTGTCGTGTCCTTTTCCATAAAAAAAATATATTTTAATAAAATTAAAAATAAACACAATACATACTCGTAATAATCTCTAAGGCCAAACCGACGGCTAATAAGCACCAAATTGCGAAACGAACCTTGCAGCGTCCCCTACACAATTATGACGTCGTAATTTCATGTCTTGTCATCGTCACTGGAGCGCGCCGTCGGCTTAATCCAACTAGATCCATGTAAACTTACATTAGATAGTAAATTTGGAAACCTGATATAACTATTTAAATAATATTTGTTCACGCTGTAAGTGAGACAGGATCTCTAACACCAGTATTACTATTGACAATCTGGAGTTCTAAACTAACACGGAGTACAAATACCACAACGATGTGCTTTAACTATGAAATTTTGTCTCTTTGAATAATTAATGAAGTTATCTATTTTAGTGTTTCACGCGTGTGTTTGGTGTTAAATGTCCAAAGTGCAGTGTTGGGAACGGCGTGTTTCTAAAATAATTTTAATACTATTTTATGATTAAACCAAATAGAGACAATGGAAGAGTAGTTTTTTTGTTTCACAATGTCTTCCGTATGTAGTGGAGTAGACAGAGAGAACTTAGTGTTAAGACACTCCTTTCCCTGTTACAATTAAGATATATATTTATATATGCATAATATATTGGTGTAAACTGTAATTCTGTCAATATTTCGGCACGTAACAATAGTTTATGCGTGCTAAGAGAACGTATCATGGTCAGACGTAGACGATATATGCACAATGCGAGCCACTGACCTGAAATACATTCCTAGCTTACAGCCAATGACTATAGCTCACTTTCAGCGCGCACTGATTGCGCAAATGTGCCTGCGAGTATTCTGCCGCGTCAGATACTAGCGTATTCTAAGTTACATTGTATCAAATGTTAGACTTCAAGTCTCCTTAAAATCTCAATCTAAGGTAATTTTTTTTTCAACGTTGTAACAAAGTTATTCTCTCATTTGAATGTAATCCTTGAGTAGGTTCGATTGATACTTGTGGAATTAACTACTTTGGTTTCCTCACTATATAGAGTGAGAGTGACTCGTACGAGTTTAGTTTTATTTAGCGGCGTCGAATTTCGCCACTCAACACATGACGATGGAGTGTCTTAACAATAATTCCCTTTTCAAACAAATAATTTCATAAAAAAGTAAAATCTCCGTACTAATCTTGTTAGTGCTTCTTTTGGCCCCTAAACATAAATGCAAACATTCTTGTGAAGAAACTCCACTAACTAAGATTTAAAAGGTAAACTTTTGTTTTCAACGAAGTTTCAAAGGAGGAAATGCTTACCTCAATTAATTGAAAATTAGACGTGATGCCTTGTTGACCTAAAGACGAATCATTAAAGTCGTAGCGCGAGGGCATTAGAGTGCAACTGTAAACACGATAGTTGCGGTGGGTTCGATTCCCATTCGGGAGAAGGAATCTTTTACCTTTTAACGACACCAAATCTAAAAGGGAAAATATTAAATATTTCATTGCCTCGAGTAGGAGTCGACCCCATAACCTTGTGCCACTGCGCCAGGACATGGCTTCCTTGCCAATTTCTTTATTACAATATCAACTTGTCAATTAACAGGAGCAAGTACTTATCTATACTCTAATTATAAAAGAGATTTATGAACCGTTTCTAATAAGAAGAGCTCGGAGCAGCCCGAGCACTTCTCAAGGTTCTTTGTCAAACAAGAGTCCTCTTTAAAATGCTTTAATACTCAAGGCGAGTGTTGACTGCCTGCTAATATCGCCAATACAACGTATACAATATAAGCGACCGGCTCGCGTCTTCGTCCGTTTGTATTATAATTTTTTTTATTTTATTATTGTACACCCTTTCCAACTACCCCACCAAACACCCCTAAGGGTCCAAATAAGCAGGCGCTAGTAACATATATGTGTAAAACACCTTATGAGTACAGAATAACGAAACATATGAAAAATAAGCCTGTACTTGCATATTACACCATACGCTTCAGCGTGAGTACTTGTTATCTGCTACTAGTTATTAGTAACTTCCTCTTGAGCCTTGAAGCTTATACTACCACAAGACATTCTATAAACCTAACAACTTTGAATCTACTCACGTGGTACTAAAACTTGAGTTTTGATAAAACTTATTTATGTATAACTTTAAAAATGTATTTGTTAAGAAAATAGCAAAAAAATCTACTTTACCGGCAAAACAGAGAACTCTTCGGTTTCTACTTTCCGCCGAATTTTTAAGAATTGGCTGTAGAATAGTAAAACTCGCACCGCAGTTTGTCTACCAAGTGGAGTAATGAAAGTAAGTTGAATATAATTATTCCATCGAGTAAAATAATTAATTTGAATCCACTACTATCACGTTCACAATCATATGATTACATATATTTTTTATTATTTTAAATAATATATACTGTTGTGATCCTACGACCGTCATGTCGATGTGTATAGTGTATACGGTGTTGTCTAGTTAGAGTCCACTAAGCTGTAATTTAATTTTATTACCAATTAGAATAATAAATAGTAAATAATAAAAACATCGATTCCATCATGGCGCAAAGATGTGATTAAAAAACGCTACGGTTGTAGGTTCAATTCTCACTCAAGGAAGTGAATTATATATTTAATAATACTTTTTTTTTCTGGTACCAAAATGAAGCGCGGTGTTAAGCTCCGCCATTCAATACACAATGCTTCACGAATAGAGAAAATATTTTGAGTTATATTTATATGAAATGGTCATGACATACATACTGCTAACATCGTATTTAATGCAAAGTGGGCAATAATGTCTCGCTGCAAACACCTGTTTGTTTCCATATGAAGGCATATAGTGTGATCCACAATGCACTTTATATTTGTAGAAGCATTTATAGTCTTTGTATTAATTTACATATGTCAACAAGGTAACACGTATGTGTTACCATGGTACCCTTTTTTTAAGCTTCACACTATATCTCGCATACAGCAGGGGAGGCAGAGGGAATCTAATGTTAAAACACTACATTCTCCATTTTCCACGCTTTGCCTCGACAAGCGAGCGAACACAATTTGTCGACTATTAACTTCATTTTTTTTATCTCGAACTACAATAAGAGATAAGCAGGTTAAACAAAATATTTTTCAGCTATATAACAATAGTAAGTATCCTAGAGGCACAATACAGCTTCCATCCCTAAATACATATAATTATCAATTAATTTAATTGATATAATTGTGACCTCTTGAAGATAAATTTGCTCTCTAAATAGATAAATATATTACGAGAAAAATCCGATTTTGATATTTACAGATAGACTAACTGATGTTATAAATAATATCTACGTAATATATATTTTAAATCAGCTTCACGCTTGTATCCCGCACACTGCAGAGTAGGCAGAGGTAACCTGGTGTTAAGACACGCTGTTCTCAACTTCTAATCTTCGAATTCTAGAGGCAATACGTGGTAAGTGGCGGATCTCAACGCCGCGCTTTGCCTCGATACCCGAGCGAGGAAATGGAAATATACATTTAAATCAATATTTCATCTCCTCGAGAGGGGATCGAACCCACAACCAGTCGATTATACAGTCACATTTTGTAGCCCTGCGCCACGACTGGCTCATATATTTTGTTGAATTATATTAAGAATTTAGTTAAGATTAATCTTGTTTTATCTTCTTAATTAATGTTTAGAATGATGTTACTGTATCCAATCCAAATATATGAATTATGTAAAGAAATTTCAAGAGAAATATTTTGTTTATGAAAACGTATAAAAGTGTCAATATAGAGGGATTTGAATATGCATCTCTTGAGAACCGTCCAAGCTCTTTAGCCACTAAAGCCCTACGTATACCAATGAGAAGTTTTGTATGTCAATTTTTTATGTTTCCTTAAAAATTATGATGATTTTTTTAGCTTTGTCTCGTCACCAAATCGAGGAAGCGTAAATATTTTATTTCCTCGAAGGAGAGTCGAACTCACAACTGTCGCGTTTATAATTGCACGCTTGTATCCCTGCACCACGACGGCCTCTAATAATAAGAATTATATTTTTTTAATTGTAATTACCTTACAATTACTTAATTGTTTATTCTCTTACAATTTCACACGAGTATACTTTACCTTTAATGTCAAACCACAATACATTGAAGACACACGATGAAGATAGGTGAATAGAAGAAGATAGAGAATAAGAAAATAGAGAGAAATAAGGTGAAAAGGAAAAATTTCAATGCAGCTCGAGCTACTTCCAATCTGCTACAAACTTCATTTAAGACCGCCGTAATAAGGTTCCAGAGAAAATTTACCCGCTCGATGCAGTTTACGGACGTTTACTTAAAAAATGCAATTTTGTTCTTTTTTTTGGCATCTTAATGTTCCTCGCTTTAGTAACGAGGCAAAGTGCGGCGTCGAGTTCTGGTACTCAATACGGAATTCCTCCAGAATTGACAAATTTTTAAAGTGTGAAACAGAAGTATCACAATGGAACGTTGTGTTCACACGATGTTCCTACTTTCTTTCTGCCTAGAAGCAAAAAAAAATTCAAGTCCGAAATGCATTCTGAAATATACAAAAAAAATCTTTGCTCTTCTTTTATATTTTTAGAGGTTTTATTGTAAGTCAATGTCCTACGTACTCTTGAAGGTAAACAAACATGCATTGCGTGCATTTATTTTCACTTAAAAACCTTATTTAAAGTAAAGAAACACTAAAAAAGGAATGATCTAAAAAAAATAACTAACTACTTTGTATGATAAGTCACATTATAATATATCTATTAGGTTAACTTATAGTAAATCTATCAGACTGAGTTGGCGCACCGCGTTACTCAAACTGAGTCTGTATAACGTACTAGGGTAACAGCGACCGCAAGATACAATTTCCTCAGCTCCACAGTGTATTGGGAAGTAATAGAATTGCAATTTAGAACAAGCTTTAATTTAAGTTGATATGGCTCTGATGAAGGCCACTTACGGCACTCACATCGGCTATAGGTTATAAGTAAAATTTTGTGTTTGGTAACACTAAAGTGTTCGGTAAACCAAGAAATCATTCACTGAGGCCAGTTTTTGTAATTATTATCCACTCACTAGAGTGGATAATAATTACATACATTTTGTATAGCTCCAAGCTGTATCTCATACAGCAGGGTAGGCAGAGGCATTGCATATTGAGTAGCAGAATGAGTTCTGTTGGAGCGTTGAGACGCTGCCTCAATCAATCTTTAATATATTTTTCTAAAAATATAGTTAAACTTAAATCTATGATAAATGACATTCTTTCTTAAAATAAAACAGGATATGTTATTGTTTTTTTCTGGTATTATATAATTTTAGATTAAAAGCTCATCTAAATTGAAAGGAAAAACCTGTAACACAAAGTTCTTTTGATGCAATCGTGAATGACACGAAAACAAACGAGAAGAATACTCAGTTTGGGTATCTGCAATCGGCGCAAACACACAAAAACTGTATAGAGGATAGTAAAATAATGTTGTAGTCACAGAATTTTAATAAAAAAATTTTTTTTTAATAAAAATATTTATTTCGAAACCTTTGAGAAAAACTTGAATAAAAATAAATGTAAAAAAGTTGTAGTTTTAGATCACTTTTATGTCGCTGTTCCTGTAACAAATTAAATAAACAAAATTTGAGGCCAATCGTACGCAGGGGCACCAGCGTGCGATCGTGAACACGACAAGTTATGAATTCAATTCCTACTTGAGGAAATGAATTTTTTAATATTTTCAATTCCTCATTTTGGTAACTAAGTGACTCTACGTGGTGTTGAGTTTTGCCATTTAACATTCAATGTGTCCAAAATTAGTCGGAAAGTAGGAAATGACAATGAGAACAGAGTGATATAATACAAAGTTCCCAGGTTCTTCCTGCCTCCCTTGCTATATGCAGGATACAACATAGAACACAAAATACAGAATTGTTTCATATTGTTGCAACATTAGGAAGGACGTACATAATATATAGTTATATAAATATTATACATATATAAGATAATAATTATCAAAACGGCTGAAAGCGAAATATTATACATTGTTTTTAAAAAACTCGACTATAAATAATAAAACAGAATTAACCCATAAATAAACAATATCTTCAACTGATATCTATATTAAATAACCAAATCATAATGTCATTCATCATTGATCATAATAAAAGCTACAACATAACTCAAATCTCAAGTTATTCTCCATTCTCTTTATAAATTAAATATCGCCAGCCAATTCAATGTACTGAACTGGGAAAGTTCTCCGCATCTCTCCACCCATTTATCCGCACCGAGCTCTCAGCGATGGCTTATAAATAAAAGTAAACTTAAATTGCGACTACCATTGTTCGAAGACGAGCAAATTTACTCGTTGCAAATGAACGCCAAAGCAAAAGTTGGGTGGAAATTTTTCTTATGAATATTTAGTACTATAGCGTGGACGGTCACTTCATTTTAATATGACAATATAGATCCAAGCTACAAACATAAATGTTCTATCGATTATTAAATATTTTTTTGTTCAAAACCTCAAAAAGATTTCTATAATATAATATAAAAAAAAAACTATTATACATATCTTAAAATTCTATTTTTTCATGGTTATCTTAAATGAAAAAAAAATGGCAACATTTGTATTTTACTCTTACAAAGCTTGAATTTTTCGTACCTATTCGTTTCATATCTTTACAATAATTTATTTTTGTATTGAATCGAGGAAGGCTCTATTTCAGCTCTTAATTATTAGACCAGGAGGGCAAAGCCGCAGGAAAAAAGTAGTCAACTAATAATACTTCTGCCGTATACTACTATTCAAAGAAGAAAAAAGCAATTCAGAATCATGATATAAGATACTCAGATAGTATCCGTTACAAAATGAGTACATAAGGATATTGAGTTTCTATTGACATTGAAATTGAAATAAAATAGATCGATTCCACGTATTTGTTTGATCTTTCCTATTAAAATATTTTCGTGTGCAAAATAACAGGAAATATTGTACAATATTTATTTGGTTTTACGTCTTTGTACATTTTGAACACTAAATATAAAAGGTTGTTCTTATGTTTTTGTAGCAGTGTAGGCAGAGAGACAGAGGACCTAGGAACCTAGTATTAAGACACTCCGTTCTAATTAAGACGCTTTCGTTCCCTACTTTCCGTCGAATTTTTGAGGCATTAGAGGCCACACTTTTGCCTCGTTGCAAGTACGAGGAAATGAAAACATGAAATATTTTATTTCCTCGAGTGGGAATCGAACCTACAACCTGTTGAGGATACAGTTACACGTTTAGCAATAAATACTTTCAGATTAATTATATTACTGTGCATATTAAACAACTAACTAATATATATGTTCTGATATTTTAGAAGAAATACAAACATACATTTACATAGATATATTATAAAAATACGATATTACATAAAGTACATATTTTATGATAATTTAAAAATTCACAGAAGTTACAGTACAGGTTTTTATATTTTTCAGCAATACTGCATAGAAAGGACAAATTTCTTTAAAATATGTAAGTAAGGTGATAAAAGATTGGGTTCACTGTACCAAACCGATAGCACGTAATGCGAATCGAAAATAGTAGGATTCTCGAGATTGAACTGGACTATTGGAACGGAAGGCAGACTTCTTGGCGTCTGAAATATATGCTCATATTGTATTAAGCTGCAAAATTGAATGGTAATGTCATTTTTGTAGTGTGCTCGCTTCTTGTGGAAAAATATATTACTTCTGTGTTTTTTTCTTCTGATTTCCGTCATATCCTGGACACAGCGTTGTAGGCAAAGGGAACCTAATGTTAAGACTCTCCGTTTCCCATTTTCCTCTGAATTCTAGAGACATTGGCGGAACTCCAAGTCGTGCTTTGCCTCGACACCCGAGTCTCGAATGGGAATCGAACCCACAACCTATAGCGTTTACACTCACACTTTGTGCCCCTGCGCCTCCTCTTATATATTGTATTTAATATGTTTGAAACTTAGAAAATTCCTAGATGTCCTTTTGCTTCACTGATTATTTATAAAACGTTATCCGTTATGTCTGACCGATACCACGCCACGGTTTTACCGAACAATCTTATTTGTTTCCTTTTGAATGTCTTGTGTTTTTTTTTATTTTGTGTATGGAAACTTAATCATGATCTTACATTTTTCGTAGGAAAAACTATTTAGTACATAAACATAGACCGTCGCTTTTAGAGCAGTGTGACAGCATTATCATTATCATTATTCCACCAGCTTTTTGACGTCCACTGCTACTCATAAACCTTCTTCAAAGATCTAAATCTTAATAATAAGATCGTACTGCACTTCGTGCATCCAACATCAGCGACAGGGACCGCATCTGTCTGTAATCAAGATAATTGTGAATTTCGCCACTCAACACGCAAAACTTCAGAATTCGGCGGAAAATCTTAATGTGAACGGAGTGTCTTAAATCTAGGTTACCAGGCTCCCTATACCTGCCCAGCTGTGTGTAAAATACAGTGTGGAGCTTAAAAAAAGATAATATTTTAAAGGGCTTAATATAAACAATAATATATGAAAAAATATTTAAAATTAAAAAAAGATTTATGATGGAAAAGTGAGTGGTAAGAGAGGTAGAGGGAGACCTCGGTTGACCTTCGAAAACACAGTATCAAAGATACTGGAGGAAGGTCACGTAAAAAGCATGAGGATCCCCCGGAGGGCATGTATGAAGAGGTTGATGACAGTGGACGAGGCGAAAGAGGTATGTAGAGACCGTAGCGTTTGGCGCTCCGTTCTCTCTGACTACCCCCGCTAGGGATAAAGCGTGAAGTTAAGTTAAGTTAAGTTAAGTATATTTAAAATTCTTATTAAAAAATACAACAATAAATTTTACTAAAATAAAACTGAAATGCCTATTTTAAAAACTTTCCCATAAAACATAAGACATTTATGTACAACACACATTTATGTGTTTTGTTTTGTTAAATGATGAATCGTTTGACGTACATACATATACATGATGTTTAGATAGCGCGGCGTAACGCTCTTGATTTAGAGGCAGTGATCCGCGCCGATGTAATACGTAATATACGACGAGGTTGAATTTGTTTGAATATGAGTTTCAGAAATTTTACTTGTTCAACGATTTTTTTTTATAAACCTAGACTTAAATAAAATAAATGCTTCACCCGCTATCATTCATATAGCAGAATAGGCATAGGTAATCAATTGTTAAATAAATATATAAAATGATCTTTATTCAGAAAATGTTACAAACAAATTGCTTGCACAAAGTTTCCGGTAAGTAGTCAGAAGTTGTGTTAGGAATATCTCGCAGGTCCCAAATGGAACAACGTATTAACACTCTCCATTCTCCACTTTTCTCTTAATTTTTAGACATTTTTAGACGTGTTGAGTGTGGCAAAACCTAACACCGCGCTATATCTTATTGCTGGAGCAAGGAAATAAAAATATTCATTCTCCTAATTGGGATTCGAACCCACAATCCTTTACTTAGATAGAAATGTATAATTTACCTTGCAAAAAATATGCCTTATTTAGCGCTATCCAATATATATGGCGGTGCGAAATCACCAATACCCATTTTGATTGCTTTTTACTCTTTTGATACAGAACTACTAAAATATTCATTTAAGATATCAATATTTCTGCAATTCAGATTTAAACATGTACAATTTATTTTCTAATGCACAACCTAAATATTACAAAATTAAAATCTTATAACAGTGTCAATCTAATAGTATGACAGTGTAGAACAAGTTTTAATTAAAGCCGGTACAACGCTGCCAAGAAGCTACTTGTGTACTGCGTAACTTTTCTAATTTACGAATGTATGACCACTATTACTGAAAACGGATTTTTGGTAAAGATAGAGAATGATAATATTTTTTTAAGTTAGTTTACTTAAAAAGAAAAGTAAAATTGAGGCCAGTCGTGGCGCAGTGGCACAAAGTGCGGCTGTAAACTCAACTGGTTGTGGGTTCGATCCCTAATCGGTGAAATGTAATATTTATTTACATTTATATTAAACATTGCCATTTTCTTATGTATGCTGATGACCTGAAAATATATTGAAAATCCAGGATGATTTGGATAGATTTTCAAAATACTGTCGTGTTAATGGATTGAATCTAAGTCTGAGCAAATGTGAATCTCTGATAATTACTAAGAAGAAAAGTTACATTGATAGTACGTATTGGCTAAGTGGTGTCTTACTCGAGAGAGTCAAACAAATTAGAGACTTAGGAATCACCTATAGCAAGCTTAATTTTGACATTCATGTAGAAAATATTGTAAATAAGGCGTTTAAAATGTATGGCTTCATTCTGAGATCATATAATGGGTTCAAAGATTATAGAACTTATTTATACTTATATAAATCTCTTATCAGATCTCAACTAGAATATTGTGTAGCTATTTGGAATCCACTTTATTTAAAGTACATCAATGGTGTTGAAATGGTACAGAAGACGTTTTTGAAATGTATACATTATAAATGTACTCACAGTCAGTTATCTTATGAATTCTTGTTAGACTCATAGTATAAAAGTTCAATTTTTATAGTTTATTTAAATTTTCTTGAATGTGTTATCTACACTGCGTTTCAGTGTCTTAACACTAGGTTCCCTTTGCCCACCCTACTGTGTATGGGATACTCACATAAGACACTCAGTTTCTCACTTTCCGCCGAATTCTAGAGGCATTGTGTGTTGAGCTACGGAACTCATCACCGCGCTTTGCCTCGTCACTAGAGCAAATAAATGAAAATAATGAATATTTCATTTCCCCAATGTGAATGGAAACAACAACTGTCGTGTTTTTATTTAACAGAATTGGTCGAGGGAACTTTTTCCAGGAACTGCCCATTTTTCGAGACATTACGAGTTAAGAAGTAGCAGAACTCAACGCCACACTTTGTCTTGTTACCCAAAAAATAAATATTTGTTTTTGAATGAAAATAATTTATTTCTACGAGAGGAAATCGTATCCACATTGTGTTTACAGTCATATTGTTTGTTATGTATTCACTCATTTTGATATAGCTTCAAAGATAATATAAGAATAGAGATGAAGTATAATGCTTAGATTTTTGTTTATTTTTGTCTTCAAATGGGTATGGGGCATTATATATATTATAATTAGGGGTACAGAAATTTCGTATTTACGAAATAGATGCGAATAAATGCGAAAATTAAACATAAATGCGAATAAATACGAAATATATGGTAATGTTCGTAAGATGGATTGTTAATTATTATCGTATCTTCCGAGTTGCGACTCGCGCCAATCGAACTTGAGTGAAGTTCGTTTCAGACGAAACGGTCGACGCGACTTTTTGGACACGAAATGAGACGACAGAACGAAAGCTTCGAGTCTCATTCGTTCGTTGCCTATCGCTAGAGTCGGGGACGCTGAACGCTTCTTCAGCATATACAATGTCGTCGTAATAGACCGAAGAACGACGTTTAAGGAGTCGAATCTTGAAATTTCTATAATGTTATCTTTTAATCAATTAAAATTGTTTAATGTTAAGACTTGTACTTTGACTTTTGTATTTTGTTAAATTTTACTTTCATATGTAGTAAAAAAAATTACTTAACAAGTATTTTTGTTTAATAAATAACTAATTTACCCAAATTTTATAATTTTGAAAGTATAAATGCGAAATTTATGCGAAATTTTAAAATTTTGAAAATTATAAATGCGATATTAGTGATTTTTTTTGCGAAAATTCCGTACCTCTAATTATAATATGGGCTATTAAAAGATAATTAAAAGTAACAATACCTATAACAAAGTGTTTTATTCCCAGACGTGAACTGACGCTACACAGAAAAGACATTCAATTATCCAAACTGGATAACGTTCATTTCAATGAAAATACTTGAATAAATCTCTAAATAACTGTCATTAAAGGAGTAAAACTTTTGTTATTCAACAAAAGGAGCGCCGTTACTGAATTAATTGTTCAATAATAATTGTAAAAACATAATAAGAGATATTTGCAATAGAGCCGATATAAATACGGGTCGTATTTAAATTAATCGAGTTAGGTATATGGAAAAATGGTGAAAATACTGGTCGCTAGTAAATTATAACCAATTAAAAATTTAACTCTTGAACTTAAAGTTGATAGTATTGAATAATAATATCAGAATTACTATTAGGATAAAATCAAGATAGATGCCTTAATGCTAACATCCTACTTTCTTAAAATCCTATTTACAAAAACAAAATTGGGAAAAACTTGTTTTTAAATATATTCTACATGCACCTGCTATTCGTTTGAAAGATAATTTGTTATCCAGAGTGATTTTTTACGTTCCTATGAACGAATATATTTGAAGCGGACGCTAAAAATGCTTCATTATTTAAAATGTAAATATTTATTTCTTCATGTACTAGTATATTAGTATACTCGTATTCAAAGACCATAACAAAAATAATGTTAAAATTTGCATCACTTTCAATTAGATACACAAAAAAACTATACATACATTACAAAAAAATGTATCAAGCAATTTGACTTCAAAGACACTTTCTGTTTCCAATATTCAAATTGACATAAATAAAGATTGTCTCATAAGAAATATGAACTCTATTGCGGTAATAACGCTTATTGTACTGCTATTTGCATTTAGAAAAGATATTATTCGAAATGTTCTTATGTATTTGTTTGTGAAAATGTATCTGACAGGGTTCGTAGATATATGAATTACAATTGAAAGAAAGTAGGTAACATTGATTTCCGTATAAGAGATCAATATTTAATAGCTTCACGCTATATCCCGCATATAGTAGGGTAAGCGGAGGGTACGTAATGTTAACACACTGAGTTCCCCAGGTACCGCACAATTTTCAAGACATTGCGTGTTAAGTGGCAGAACTCTACGTAGAGAGTATGAAAACATTTAATTATGTTAGAAAACATTGGATTCCTTTAGGAAATACTAAGTAACTGGGTCCTTGTTAAGGTAAAATACGGCAGAATAATAATAATTAATCAGTATACAAGTATAAACCAGTCCCCAGCAGATGAAAAAATAAATAAAAAGAACAAAGCATTACGCAAAACACATTGTGTGCAATTTAGGCGGATAGCGAATAGAGAATGGAGAATATACATTCTTTCTGCCTACTCTACTATGAGATAGAGCTAAAAAGTTAAAAAAGCTCAAACAAACTAACAACAACTAAGCTAACAACTACTAAGTCTAACTATGTAAAGTAAATGATTACTTAAACATTGCCAAGTCCTAACAAGATGTATGCAAAGTTAACCAGGTCTCACTGTCTAGTTAACTTGACTCAAAACGCAATGCCTTCAGAATTCGGCGGAGAGTGGGGAACGGAAGAGTCTGTCTTAATTAGTATCTTAACACTACGTTCCCAGGTTCCTTCTGCTTCCTTATATGTGCGGCATATGGCGTAAAGCTAAAAAAAAGTATAGCGACTGAAAATGCGATGGTATTGGGTTCGATCTCCGAAATTGATCCAAAAGTGGAAGGTGAAAAAAGCGTGAAGCTGTTTATTTTCAAAATAAAAATAATTTACTTAATACAAAACTCGTATAAAATTGTTTGTTATATAATTATGAGTAGTTGAACCTAATTAGCACTCGCAGCGGTATTTAATTAAATGTCTTACAGAAACCCGTGTCGTCTCCACGTGACATTCCGGCACGCCTCTGCCATGTTGAGAAATTTTATTAGCTTCACGCAGCAGAATAGGTAGAGGGAACCTACAGTTAACCCGACGGAGGCCTAGCTACGATTGACCTCGTTATGTTGAGAATTTCTCAATAGAAGAAAAAAAGTAAAGTATAAAGCAAAGAAACATTTAACTCTTTCACATTACCTTCAAGAACGTTGTCTCGGGAATAACCAGAGCGCCTTATAGCAATTTCGAAGTAAATTGTATACTGTAAGACATTACTACAATAATGAAATAAAATAGGATAGAATTTTATTATTTTCTTTTGTCTTATTATTCTGTACTCTACAGTCTTTGTAATATTATTTCAGAAGGATTAATTACTGAATACACTGAATATTGATCTGTTATTGAGCGAGTTTTGAATGCTAAGATGACCTAGTGTTCAACATCTTCTTTTTTTTTTTTATTACAAGATAAATGGTACCTAACCACCGCGTTTTACCATACTAGACTGAGGAACTAAATATACCTTACTTAATCTTAAATTCCTCTGAGTTAGAATTGAACTAATAATCAAAGCGCTTACAGTCGGGCATTGTTCAATTGCGCGAAAGTAAGAAAAACCGGTTAACCGGGTGCGAGTTGGACTCGCCTATTGAGATTGCAGAACCAATTTCTGTATTGTAGGTCAATAGGAAGTACATCTTATAAAAGTAGACAAACTCAAGTTTCTGAACATATGCATTAATTTTGTTTAAAATTAACTTCACTTATATTTGAAAAAAAAAAGTAGGCAAACTCAAGTTTCTGGACATATGCATTAATTATGTTTAAATTTAAATTAAATTAATGCATATGTCCAGAAACTTGAGTTTGTCAACTGTTTTTTTAACTTATTTTTTCTATGAAATAACTATAAATTTTCTGATTTCTCATTTATTTGTACTAAAAGTTCTCACTTCGTGTCATTTCACAACTGTTGGTCCACGGGAAGTATCCTATAGATTTTGATTACAGGGCGAATCTCATACAAAAATGATGCAAAATCGATGCGTAAATGCTCGTATGTTTTGATTGCGTTGACTTAAAAGTTTAATTTGTTCTTTGCTTCTATTGACCATAGGCTTGGCTTTTTGATATTAACTTTAGTTTATATATACCTTTACGCAATGTGGAAATAAATGGTCCTTATACACGTGATAATAATAAAAGGGTTTCGGGTTTAACTTTTGTGATACGGAAAACCCTAAAAACAATTAATATACAAAGCCCTTATCATAGTCCTAATTAAATATAAATAAGTATTTATATTATTAATATTCATTCAATTCTCCGGTGATTCCTGATAAAATCACAAATTGAGATTCAATTAAATTGAAGAAAAATAATTAATATTTTAGGGATTAATCTTAATGCAGATTGTTGAATCGAGTTAATTGTTTAACCGATAATTAATTGTTTAATTGAGCTACATGTATAGGAATTATATGAATTTGTATTGATACTAAAATAATTTGTGACATGAATAAAAATAACAGGTTAAGTGCGAGTCAGACTCACCCATCGAGGTTTCTGTACCAAGATTGTAGGTCAAAAGGAAATAAAATTATAATAAATTTGAACCTACAACTGTCACGATGAAAAATTCAATATTATAATTGTAAAAATAAATTTAAATTTATATGTTGCACCTAACTGAAAAGACTTCATCTTTTCCAACTGCTGAAAAAATGAACGATATCGTAAATTATAGCGGAATAGAATAAAATTGAAAGTGATTTAGTACAGTAAACAGCGACTTACCGAGCAGTCGTAATGTGAAATATTACGGGTTATTCTATTTAAAGGTTATTTTAGGGCTTACGAATTCTTTTGAGCTCGCTAACGTTTATGAGAATTGCAATACTTGACATAAAAATATGTTTCTTATTTCATCTCTGTTATCTTTCTCTAAATGATTATGTTTTGAGTAATAGACAGGTTAAAGAAGCGATCAAGTAACGAATTTTAAATAGTAAATAGGTATATAAGTATTGATAATTTCACATAGATATTATTTTTAAATTTCCTGTAGGTAAAATAAATAAAATATTATTATATAAAGTAAATAAAATATATATAAAGTAAATAAAATATTATTTTTACAGTGTACTTTTTGTTCAATTTTGTGCATATTAGTATAGTATTAAAACACTATCTAAAGAAAAAAAAACATAAATGTTCCATTCCAACTAACTACAATACAACAATAAAACAAAATAATCAAGCCAACAAATATTTCCTTTATAAATCGTCTAAGCTCGGTATATTCGCTAGTAAATATTGACGTCCAGTCCACATTTACATTTAAGTCAGCAAGGACAGGCATACAATACTGCGGATGGCCTTAAATAGACCCATTCGAGGCAGTTGCTTTGACTGAAATTAGTCACATTTTTAGTCATATTTCGGTAGCATCAAACGTTATCACTAGATAAAGCCTTTTATGCACTGGGATTATAGGGAAATCGGGAATTTAGGCACAATATTTGTTGGATATGATAAGCTCTTTTGATTAAATTTCTCAATTATATGATTAATTAAAATTTTAAATTATATTATTTAAATATATGTATTGATGACAATTTAAAATATTATTTCTATTTGCTGATGATGATCTATTTGCTTTGAGTTACGACTTCTAACTGTAGCTGGAGAAGTACTTATATAGAGATGATGACAGATTGATGAGAATGGACGAGGCAAAAGGGCGAAGTAGCGAGTTCCTACTCCTAAGGATAAAACGAAAACCAAAAATATTTTTTTGAAAATAAAACAAATTAAAATATTCCTTTAAACATTTCTGCTCTTTTTAATTAACTAAGAATATTCTCTTTAACGTCAAGATGTTTTAACTAACAAGCGCGCGGAGATAGCGGGAATGCGGTCAAATGTAATTTTGAAACGCGGAAATAAACATGTAGCCTTGCTGTAATAACGACACTTGGAAATCTTATCCTTGTATTAGTATAAGTATCCTTAGAATATATTAATATATATTCTAAGTGAAATGTATAGAAATGGAATATAAAAAATATTATTTTTAATTAAAAATTGAGTTTATAAAGTAACATGTGGTT
The DNA here is from genome assembly GCA_917862395.2 of Heliconius sara. Classification (NCBI taxonomy): domain Eukaryota; kingdom Metazoa; phylum Arthropoda; class Insecta; order Lepidoptera; family Nymphalidae; genus Heliconius; species Heliconius sara. The sequence goes on along the minus strand of OU860787.2, from coordinate 8,797,598 downwards.
ATTTTAAAATATTATAGTGAATATTTATATGCTTATGAACTTTCCGAATGCAGCATAGTTACTTACGTATTTCTATTTTTTTACCATTTAAAAAAACATTGTCCTGACATCTTGATTTGCGTGATTATTTAAGTTCATTAAGATTTAATAGTTCAGTATTAAATTTTAATGAACTAAGAAATATAATAAACCATATAAACATACTATATATATATATATCTAATAATTTTAATATCTTGTTTCAGGTACGAATAAGTCAACAAAGATATTTTCTATAAGTCATCTTGGTGAGTTAGACATTCTCAAACTTGAATGATTTTTGTTATAAAAATTATAAATATATCACGTATAGTACATATTATATATTAGTGCGCGCGCACTCTGAGATAACTTATTTTCATTTCCCGGCCCTGACACAAAAAGTGCAGAGTTGAGTTCTACCACTCAACAGGCGGCGTCTCGAATTCGAATTAAAAGTGAAGAACGGAGTGTATTTATTAATACTAGCCGATGCTTCCATCTGTTCCAAACTAAACTAAAAAACTGTCTCTGACTTTTTTGTAGATCTTATTAAGAGAAATAATACTATTACATAAGTACATTGTTTTCATACATGACTTACTATTAAAGCAGCGCATGCGTGAAAGGGTCTCAACGGGTAGGACTTTATACACATTTATCATATTTAGGTCAAATTACATTAAAATATACATATAATAAACTATATATAAACGTTCCTTGAGAAATACTCTACCTAATGGTGAAAACCGCATCAAAATCCGTTGGGTGATTCAGAAGAAGAAGACTTAGAAAGGCCAAACAGAGAAAAAAGCGTTTTTATTTTATAATATATAGAGATAGAGATAGAGAAGAGATATAAGTCGTTCTATGATATTTAAAAAGGCAGAGCCACCAGCAGAGCATTTGTTTGCTTGTGTTTGTGTTTGTTGGTTTGATGGATGGATGGATTGATTGATTGACGGATTGATTGATTGATTGATGGATTCACGGATTGATTGATTGATAGGTTGATTGATGGATTGGTTGATTGATTGATTGATTGTGTAAATAAAATGATTGTGGTTGTGGGTATGATCCCCACCTGGGGAAAAGTACGATTTTCTTTTGCTGGCACTAGTAATACAAACCACTTAAAATGTCATGTCTAGAATTCGAGAAAAAGGAGAGAATGGAGTACTTGACACTAGGTTCCCTTTGCCTACCCCCATATGTGAGATTATTTGTAGCCGATAATTTAAATTTGAAAAATTAATAGAGCAAAAGCGCATGACTTTACACTAGACGGTTATCCCACTCCACTCATTCCTCGCTTTGGTAATGAGACAAAGACAGAGACAGAGACAGAGAGACAAAGCGTAGAGTTCCGCCATTCAACAAGCAATGCGTCGAGAATTCAGCGAAGGGTGGGTAACAGAAGGGGTACAACGTATAACTTAAAAAAAGATTGAAAGAGAATTGTTTAAATGCTTATCCTGAAACCGTATTCCATTTGACAAATTGCGGATCTAATTAACAGAGTAGAAAACATAGTCCAATCTGCCGGACGCTAAGTAGCCATTGAGGTGGACGAATAATGAGGATTTTATTTTACTTCCGACCCACTCGTTACAGTTGACTCGTCTTTCCGTGTCCACGATTAATTCGTTAAGGGAAAACGTTTGTTTTTTTTTTGTTATTTTGTCTAAGTTAGTGTTGTAAAAATATATCAGCTTATCTTATATTATATATCAGCGTATCTAGAGATATTCTCTAGGGCGGTGTTGCTGGACTTTTGTTTTGCACAGATATGTTCGTGTATTTTTGGGATTCCCACCAAACCACTTTAGAATGGGTAAAACTACACGAATAATAAAAATAATATATTTCTCATGTGTTTTCTTATTAGATACTTACATAGCAATATCTTTTCTTTTAAAGAACATATTCTTAATACTTCAATTAATTCAGCCCCACAGCTCACTTCACTTAAGAGAGTTATGTATTATCGTGATGGCGGTCCATTTTCATTTCTTTTGAGTTTTTACTACCGCTTCCCTATATCAGGCGGTGACAATGTCTCTTGTAGGCGTGAGCGTCTTCGTTAGCTTATTAACTTGTCAGTCGTAGATGAGACACGCAAAACGTTTTTGAAAAAAAAATGTTTACTTACTTTTTTTAAAGTTACAAGTATAGAATAGTAATAATATATTTAAGTATTCATTGTTGCGTGTGAGATGAGTTCGCTTCGCTCCCCACAATCCTTGTTTCGCTCGAAAGATAATAAATAAAAACACTGTAAAGATAGAAAAATGGACAGTTTTTTTTATCGTAAGCGCTGGTTAGGAGCTGGGGCGCAGTTCTGAATTAGATTATTTTAAATTTCACACTGCAATAACAAAATCAGTTAACAAAGATTTAATATAAGTACTACTTCTTTCGGTGTTGGCTTATTTTAAATTATGGATTCTACTTTGCGCAATTTTTTTCATTGTGTGTTGAAACGCAGATCTCAACGCCGGGCTTTTGCCTCGTTAACAGAGCGAGGAGATGAAAATATTAAATATTTCATTCCCTGAGTGAGAATCGAACCCACAACCATCGCGTCGCAGTCGCACGCTTGTGCCTCTGTACGGTATTAATTTCCAATATTATATCTAAACTAGATCCATCCATAATTAAAATTTGTGCTTAATTAACATTTTAATTAACAATATTAAATATGAGTCTTGTATTTTATAATTAAAGTTCTAATGAAAATGTGTTTGCTTTTAAAATTGTATAAGGCAAGGAGAAAAAACAGAAAAAAAATTACTTTTTTTCTATAAGATTCTCAATAGGTATTCATGAAATGCGATGTAAAAAACTGATAAGGTAAGTCTTACTAAGTAAAAAAATTGAGCAACCTAAGTACCTTATCTTATATCTTTGTAATAAGAAAAATATATTTTTTGTAACACTGGAAAATTTATTTCAAAAATTAAAAAAAAAAGTATATATAAGATTACTTGGTATAGACAGAAGTCTCGTTGGAGTTATGATGCTACATCTCTCTGCTGCATCATATCGCTTTTGGCGCCACAACGACGCAATTGTACTTTTTCAAAAGAAATGAAATATATCAGTGTATGCGAATAGAATATTAATATTAAATAGAATATTATTATAGCTAATATTGCGTCTCCTGTAATATAGAAAAAAAAACAAATACGTTATTCTTGCACCTAATAAACGTTATTATGAATTGGATTTTGGTTTAGATAACACTTTTGGTTACATGAATGTTAGTAGTAATGTCCAGAGGTCAGTCAGCCAGCCAGTAAACGCGACAGGTTGAGGGTCGATTCCCACTCGCGAAAACGTAGCAAGCACCGTTGAGTGCCGCCACTTAATACGCAATGTCTTCAGAATTTGGACCGTTATATTATTTGATATGATATTATTGGCCGCGAATAAAATTATTTCTTATACATATATGTATCTTTTATGTACATACACCGATCTGTTACGGTTTTATTATAACAATATAATATGTTTTTTTTTAAAACCCAAAGTTTTAAACGTTTTCTTAAACAAAAAAATGATCCTTTTTTCCATAAAAAGCCGTTAAAAGTTTCATGTCTCACAATAGAGGATTCTTATTAATTTCTTTTTCGATAAAATAAACAAGAATGTACGTAAAACTTGCAACAGCCGCATGTCTACCATACACGTATATAAGAGCAAAATGTAAGAGGACTTACCAAAAACATTGAAAACGTCTTAGTATATGATATTCCTCTGGCACCTTGCATTCAGCTGATTTATTCATCCTTCTTACATGACTCTCGTAAAAATGTTTATTCTTCGGCCCGTTCCACTGTATAAAATATTGCTAGCTACCGTATCGGGCTGTTCTTACTTACTTATTGTTATTAGAAAAAAACATAGATATTTAAATATGAATGCAATAATGTAAATAAAGCAAAACATTTTTGTCCCACGTCCCAATTATGTGCCTATTAGTTACGTCCTACTATTCATTTGCGTTGACTTTCCATAATCTTTGCTATATTACTGTCCTACATCACCTTTTTTACAAAAGTAGGTCCAACAGTATTCTAACATTATATACATTTATGTAAATTAAATTAAATAGTTATTGTAATTTGGCTTCTGTTTCTTGGATCTTGAAGAGTACTATAATCTGTATCAAGTTCTCCTTCCGTAACCCACGAATCCAAATAAAAGAATACACATAAAATATGAAACTGATATAAAATACACAATAAATTGAGACAAAAATTTTTTCAACAAAATGAAAAAAAAGCCATTTTAATAAACAATGCATTAAACATATCTTTCATTCGTTTTACATACATTTATATTACATTTCACAGTAAAATGTCATATATAAAATGATATAACAATGACCAACAAAAGCAATGAGCAGTATCTTAACAACCCTTGGCATGATTTCAATGTGACGTCACATTTTTATTTCAAACAACGGCGAGTTATTTAATAGAATACAGTTTAATTGGACTGTAGAATAAATAAATGTATGGTATGAAATAAGATATTTTACCTTTTTACGTATGTTGAGAAGTTTGATTGTAAATCTGATGCTTGTGGGTTTAATCTAGATCCGCTTTACGCTGTATCTCGCACACAGCGTACAGGTAGGCAGAGGGCACCTAGGGTTAAGGAACGTTGTTCCCCACTGTCCAACTAGTTCTGGAGTTCTTGCTTGTTGAGCCAGAGCGAAGAAATAAAAATATAATGTAAGGAAATATTTCATTTCCTCGAGTGGATATCGAACCCACAACCACTTTGTGCCCCTGCGCTAGACTGGCTTAATCCTCAATCTAAATCTCAAAACAAACCCCAGTTAAAATATAATCGATCCTATTACGATCGTGTATTGTCATTAATTCCGAAATCACTACTAGAACATTTTATAAACAACAAATCAATCTATATACTTCGCATACAAAGGTAATTTTGTATAGTAAAGATTTATTTCACAATAAATCATATTCACAATATCCGCTAAAGTTACTCACGAACAACGCACCACACGTCGACGTCACACAAACCATTAGTTGGGACAAAGTTAGAACGACGCACTGAAGTACTCGTTATACAGTTTTTGTATGTTTTCTTAATAATATATATTATATTGTAGAGAAAATATACTTACATTTGTTGTGTTAAATGAAGCATAATAAGGGACTAGGGAATTTGAACGTGACAGATTGTTGATTCGATTCCTACTCGAGTAAATGCAATATATAATATTTTAATTTCTTCGCTCTGGTAACTGTCTGGTAAAAATATCTCGACATTTTCATCGAAATTATATATATATATATATATATATATATATATGTATTATAGAAAGTAAAAATAAAATCTTTAAAAATTTTACGATGTGAACAACATGACAATTTCGTTCCACGGCCTATAAGTTGCAATACTATACGCCCGAAAGTATAGAATTTCGCGGCCAACACCGCACTCTGAGGGTAACTTTTTAATGAATATCCTGAAGATATTAAAAATTGCAAAGTACTGTAACCGTAAACAAAAAATTATAAAAAATTCTGCGTATTATGATACCGGGGCTATTTTCCTATTAGGAACATACTGACATTTTAATATTTCATATAAATTTTCAATGTTTTATTGTTTTTTGTAATTTTTATTTTAGCTCCAAGTCAAATAATAAAACCCTAGTATCATTCTCTAGGGCTCTCCGTCCTTCATAATACGCCCGAATTAGAGTAACGATACTTAACGCCGCTAATGCTCACTTCCATTTTTCTTTTTATGATATCGGTATACTCCTTAAACTGGTTGATGGTTTCGTTTGGAATTAATATAATACGTTCACTTTTTTAAAACTTTAACCTACTGCTAGAAAAATAGCGTTACCTATATGGTAATAAATAATATAAATAAAATTAATCTTTAAAAGTCTAGTTGTGGCCGTCATGACTCACCGGCACAGTGTCTGATTCTAAACGCAACGATTACGAGTTCGAAAAAGCGAGACGTCGAACTCCACCACTTATTGTGGAAATATCTGAAAAGTTGGGCGAAAGTGGGGAGGGTCTTAGCCATAGGTCCTTTCTGCTTATCCTGCCATACGTGAGATAAAGCGTTTAGTTTTAAAATCAAATATAACAGTAGTTTATCGATAAAAAAAAACATGGTTATTATGACACTTCTTTAAATATTTATGTAATCCTCGCATCTTTGAAGTATCATTTTGCCTTAAATTTGGATCATTTATGTAAACTTTTAGAAAGTCAAAATAACAAAGTGAAATATAGCAAAGTCTCTGTGGGGAAAGTAAAACTTTCCGCATCCCTTATATTAAGCTAAAAATTCTACAGCAAAGCGTTTAAACACGATGAATATTTGTAATTTATGAACCTTATTATATTAACTTAGTTCGACTTTGAATTAGAGAATGTACCGGAAGTGAACGTTTTTAAGCGAACTGAAGAAGAAATGGTACGTTTTTTATTACTTTTTAGGGTCCCGAAATGAGTAAATCGGGAGAAGGGAATAGAACGTAGCGGGACCTGAACCCGCGCGAACGGGAGAAGCCTCGGTTTGCAGGAGACGCGTGTTCGAGTCCCGCTACGTTCAAATTTTTATGCGTTTTCTAAATAAGTATATAAAGAAATATCTAAATATATATAAATCCACAATTTATGTCACACATAAACTCAAAATAAAGTAATGGTGTAATGCTTTGATCTCGCGCACTGACGTCACGTAGTTATGCATATAACTGGACACGTTAGCGTCGCCGCTGGGTGCAAGCTGATTCAACTATAAATATATTTCACAGGTGTGCCGTGTGATCCCGGCCTAGAATAGGATCATCCTGGTACTGGTGGTGTCGTAAGAGGCGACTAAAGTACGTGTGGTAGAGTCACGTCGCCAGCAATGGCAACACGCATGGGCAGACTCGACCGGATCATAACCACCCCCGGCATTTAAAACCGGCGTGAAGTAGTGGCGTTTTGCCACTGCGTTTCGCATCAGGTAATGCCGGGCCCCGGCGCCCAAACCATCTCAAAGGCCGGCAACGCACCTGTAACTCCTCTGGGGTTGCACGGAGCCGTGGGCGGCGGTAATCACTTACCATCAGGTGATCCGCACGCTCGTTTGCCGTGTCTTTTCCCTAAAAAAAAAAAAAAAAAAAAAAAAAAACAGGTATGTACGTTTCAGTTAGTACGTTCTCAGTAAATATAATATCTTTTTATATATTACATATTATTTATTCATAATTTACATAATATAAAATATATTTTGCAGTTCCGTTACTCACTACGCAGTGTCGTCTTACAGCCACAGGCTCTTCTTCTCTGCAATCCGAAATTTTATTATTTTCTATAGTTCAGGTGAAGTATTTTCACCGCATATTACATATATAAAATTCGCTTCGCATTCAAAAGAATAGGGAACGTACGTACGTAACTCTACGTAACTCGTTTAACATACAGAACATAATTGTATACGTCTGTATTGTTGGGGTATAAAAAACCATTGAAAGAAATGTCGTGTTTGTCGCTTTCCTAGTCAAAGTGACAGAGGCCTGATTTTCGCTCGGAAAATGTATACTAGCACAAATCGGAATGCAGCTAACATTCTTGCAACCAATCCAAATAGTCACGGCTTTTACCGAAATACCTGACACTATTTCATGGCTGCCACGACTATGTCTATGTGGATTTCAAATATTTGCTTTACCTAGTTACTCACGCTGGTTTCACATAATTTCTATTTTATATGACTGTAGATATTTTACGGGCTTAGTTAGCCCGCTGCTGAATTTCAAGTTATTTACTTCACGCTGTATAGCAGGGTAGGTAGTATTAAGACAATCCATTTGCCACTTACTGCCCCAGTACAAATATTGCACGCAGGATTCGAAACTTTTTTAACTATTTTAAGAAATTGTGGACACACTTTAAGTGAAATTATTTTTATTAAAATAATCGCATTTTTATAATATATGGTATGAAATTTTCTTATTATTCTAGTCTTACTATGCAATTATAATAACGCTAATCAGCAGACCATTGGTACCTCACAACTACTGTCAATGATCATTTTTTTTTGCTGTCATGCTGTATCCTGTACACAACAGGCCTCTGCTTATACAGTGGAAATCTACACATAACGGACATAACTGACTCGATCCGCATTCGAAGGAACAAATTATTTTAATTTTCTTGCTCTTGTTTAGTCTTAAGGCTAAGCGCGGCGTTTTGCGCCATTCAACACGCAATGTCTTAATCGAGACATTATATTCTCTAGCATGTTCTACTCAGCAAAAAAAGCGTGAAGCTGGATTTTTTAAGAATAATGTGTTTAACATAACTTATATTCTAACATTAAGCTACTGTAGTTTTGGAAATAAAATCAAATACATATTATATAAGCAAGCACACATTACTTAACTGTAAGCTTCCAACAAATATTGCATAAAGGAACCATTTACAGACTTGCTTATAAAAATTCAAGTAGCTACATACTTTACAGTGACACTGAGTACACGAAAGTCTATCCAGTCCGAGAGATATAGATGCAGCATGCATTATTTACCTTGCACCTCCAGCTCGTGTGTCCTATAAATTGCACGACGATATACTGTTATATAAACTTCAATAGTTCGAATTTTTATGCTTTTCCTGTGTTAAGTGGAGTAAGCAGCGGGAAGTTTGTGGTAAGACGCTCTTCTCTCCTTTTTTATCTACTTAAGAAAATTACAAAAATGAAATTAATATTAAAATAAACGAATACAAATATTGAACGCAGGATTCGAAACTTTTTTAACTATTTTATTTCGATAATATCGTCTATGTACAAACTTATAAATAAAATTGTAGAAGTAAAAGTTGAATGCTATAAAAAAACCGATGATTGCATTACAATTGTTTGTTTTTTTATTTATTTTTTGTTTTCCACTTTATCCGGCATATCGTAAAGTATACAGAAAAAAACATATGTGTTTGTTTCTCACCCGAATTAGAATCGTTACGAAAATAATACATCCCCCAATGAGGATTGAATCCACAACCGTTGCGTTTACAATCAGACGCGGACAAGATGTATTCTTATCAAGATGGTAATTTTAAAATGTATTATAAAAAAATAAGTACGAGTTGGACTCTACAAGACAATAAAATGATCTTACAATTGTTCTGTATTGGCTTTTTAAAGCACGAAACGAAAAGACTATAAACTTTTACATTGATATCGAAATTAGACGAAATAATTCCTAAAAATCATTATTTAAACTACAACAAAAGTAATTGTTAAAAACATTATTACAACAAATATATTACCGTTAATCCTATTAACATTATAAATGTTCATATATTTAATACACAAGCCACTGGATTATATTAAATTTGGTTTATATGGATAATAGGCTTGGATAACACATAAAATGTTTTTATCTTTGTAAATTGCAGATTATTTTATAAATTTAACATTTCAACTATAATATTAACATAATTTTAACTAACTGCAACGACACTCGTAATGTGACGCGTCCTCACGTGCATAAGGCGCGGCGCTTACAAAGTACCTAGAGCTGGTAGCGTTTAGCATTTTCACTCTTAATTTTAGCTATTTTCAAAACTTGCTTGTACGTTACTATTTTAATTGATTTTTATGATACTATTAAAATTATCTTCGAAACATTTGCAAGTATTGTGTTATTTGAATATTTATACAGTGAAGTTATACCTTCAAATTACGAAACAATAGGCTACTTGGATATTTTCCTATAATAAATTAATATTTTCTACAATATTTCCCCCATATCGCCAGTTTTAAATAAGATTCAATTTAAAATCAATTTTAATACAATATTTTCTGAGTTTGATATAACGTCATATTATCTATAAATTAATAAATGTCATCTGTATGTATGACGGAAGGGATTTGAACTTTGCTTTGGGGCTCTGTCTTGTTATTACAGCGAAGAAAGGAAAATGATTCATTCCCCCGAGTAGAAATCGAACCCACAACCTGCGAGTCTACAGTCAAAAAAGTCATTAATACTTTGGCATACACCAAACATACTTTTTACTCTAAACATACCTTACAAGCTATAGAATAGCAAAATATTTACCACTTATTGTTTCTCCTAACTCGTATACTCTACCGAACAATTGTTGAGAACGAGCCAAAAATGCGCACCAAAGTTACAAACACTGCTACGTTTAGGTTAGATAAATATTTTTACTATTTGGGTGTCCACGCGATATCATTTCTATGACGCTATACGTATATTCTTATATTATTCGAATTTTAGTGTAATAAATAAATTAAAAGTATTTTAGGCTAAGTGAGCTCTGCTACTAGGCCTCCAGGATCCGGCGGAAAGTAGGGAACGGAAGTATATTAATGAGGAACACAAAGTTTCGAAGGTTCCCTCTGCCTACCTGGCTATGTGTGTGATAAAATAATCTATATGTCATTTGCCCTTAATCGTGGATTGAAACACTTTATCAATATATCAAATCAAAATAAAGTAGGGAATATGGTTGTGTGTTGGGTCGTGGTTGCATGTACGAAGAGAGAGATGAAGATTTTATTTTAAAAAAATCTAACATTTGAGCCCATAAAAGGAAAAATCACTACAGCAACTATGACCACCGTAAGGGCAGCAACCTATAATGTAATTCAAACAACAAAACAATTCAAGGCACCTCTATAAAAACCTAACAAATTGTTTATGTATGTAACATTCACTTGTCACCAGTAACAAGCAGCACTGAAGGCTCTTAACGTCTGATCGTGACGATGTAATCGGATTCGACTCGAGTCGACAAAATGATTGAATTACCTCTCGTCAGTATCCATCATATCGTCGGTTATGATTTGAGACTACAGCGTCCAATCCATCGCGCGTCAAACGATACATTTGACATTACGATGGAGTGGTCAATCATTTATTCTGGTATTCTTTAATTAAGTTTCTCTTTTTTTTATTTTGCTTAAATAATATATAAGTAAAACTCATTTAATTGGATCAACAAGTACTTTCCAAATATACTCATATATAATCCGGTTAAGTAGTTTCATTTAATATGTATAAAAATCGTGAATATCGATATTTTTAGAGTAATTTAAATTCATTTACTAGCATTTTTTTGTTTATATTTATTTTTTATAGCTTCAGGTTGTATCCCACAAATGCAGGATAGGCAGAGGGAAACTGGGAAAGTAGTGTTAATACTTAAAACGGAAAGGACACAATATTTGCGAAATTTTTGACGACCATTTGTTTTTTAATCTTTTTGTTTTTTTACTTTTAATTTTACTTAATATAAGAGCAACAACACACTTCTTCTGATCTCACTTGAAATCCACCTTAAAACAGTGAAATATTGTCAAGCATAAATGCAGGAAGAGGAGAAAGAACTTTAGATAATTGCTTAGGGTTACCAAACACACATACCTGAGACTTATTAGGATTAATTGAAAGCCCAAACGATTTACTCCAGGTGCTAATTATTTGTAAATCAGAATTAATTTTAGTTACTGCGCTAGAGACATCATTTGTGGCGACGGTCGTGTAAATTTGTAAATCATCCGCGTATAGATGGTGAGATGATGTTATGTATGGAGCGAGCGTGTTAACAAAAATGGAAAAGAGCAGGGGGGACAGCACACTGCCCTGCGGTACCCCAGCGTTGATATGGCACACTGACGAAAGTTTTCCATCAACCTTGATGCTCTGTTTACGGCTGTGAAGGTAAGAAGAAAACCATTCAGTAGCTTTAGAGGAGATGTTAATGGATTTTAATATTGCTAATAGTAAATCGTAGTCAACTGTGTTGAAGGCATTGGAAAAATCTAACAAGACGAGTAGAGTCACTCGCTGGTTGTCAATACCGTATCTAATATCATCACAGACTTTAATAAGTGCTGTGACTGTGCTGTGCCCAGGACGGAAACCAGACTGGAAAGGGGTTAGGGTATTGTTATTGTGCAAAAATAGATATATTTGTTCATGCACAATGCGTTCAAAAACTTTCGAAAGAAAAGCTAGTATAGAAATAGGACGATAGTTAGCGAAAGATATTGGGTTGGATATTTTAGGAACAGGTATTACAAGTGCATGACGCCAAGCATCAGGAAAATCACTAGAAGAAAGGGAGAAGTAAAAAATATGACATAAGGTAGGAAGAATAAATTTGAGCGTAAGTAGGATCATACGTCGACTTATGTTATCAGAACCAGTAGCATCAGATTTAATTGATAACACATGTTTGCGTACCTCAGCTGTGGAAATAGGAGAAAAGAGGAAGGAATTAGTAGAAGAGTTAGAAAGTAATGATAGTGAGTGAAGTGTTTTCATTTTAGTACTGCTATAGATCAAAGTCACGGTGGTAAAAAATCTGTTCAGTGAGTCTAAATCCGTGCCGTAATTTAAGGAAGCTGTATTATTGGTACGCCGTCCTCCTATTCCCATCACGTTCAGAAACTTCCACGTTTTAGCAGGATTGTTGTAGTTAATTGACGATAGGATATAGTTACGTCGGACATCTCTGCAGACTTTGTTACATCTGTTCCGCAATATTTTGTATCTTTGCAGATTAGCGTCTGTAGGGTCTTTTTTATATTTTTACTTCGCAGAATTACGTTTGGCGATAAGCACCTTGATATCCTGGGTTAGCCAAGGAGCAGGGAGATGTTTCATTTTTACTGGCCGTAGCGGTGCGTGAGCATCGAAAAGCTCAATCAAGAGAGAATTAAAAATATTTAATTTGTCATTGACATCATCTGCGCTATATATGCTCTCCCAATTAATACGACTCAGATCGCTCATGAACTTCTCGCTATCTATATTATTAAAACATCTCCGCATCACCACTGTCGGCTTTAACTTAGGTGGACGTATTTTATACGATAGGTAAACGAGGTCGTGATAAGAAAATGCTTCCGCTGACATTTGTCCAAAAGTTGCGAGACGTTCAGTTGATGAGACGATCATGAGATCTAACAGAGACGGAGTACAACCAGGAAATAAGTGGGTAGGGTTCGTAGGAAGAATGTTTAAGTTGGAACTGTTAATAATATGTTTTAGCCGACTTGCACGTGAGTCATTCTTAATCAAGCAAGTGTTAAAATCACCCATAATGATAGAGTGGTCCACTCCAGGAACATACCTTTCTAAGAGATCCTCAAATATGTCAAAGTAATTTACGTGTAAGCTGGGACTATAAAAGACACCAAGCAGAACTTTAAGTGTCCCAAAGAGGACTTCTATCCAGATATGCTCCGAAGAATTTGAGTAGGCAGATGGTGACTTGTGTAGGATTGAGAAAGGGATGTGACTACGAAGATAAATCGCTACTCCGCCTCCGCCCTTTTCAGTCCTGTCATTACGTATTAAGTGAAAACCAGGCAGAGCATATGCAGTGGATGGCAAACACGGCTTAAGAAAAGTCTCTGAGATGAGTATAGCGTGAATATTTTTTGAGCTGAATGAGTCGAGCATGTCTGGATAATGAGCAGGTATACTTTGAGCATTGATGTGGACAATGTTAAAATTTTTAGAGAAATTATTAAACTTGGTTTCTAGGAGGGAACTGAGAGGATCTGAAATGCTATGGGAACTGGAGTCGGATTCTGTAGAATCGCACTGGTGAAAGGAGTCACTTTTTGTACTATCACTACTAGCATTGTCATTAGTATGCATAACTACTCCAAGACAAGGTATATACAAATAAAATATAAATGTGTGTATGTAAATAATAAAATGTATTTTTAAATAATAATAAAGTTTATAAAAATATTATAAATAATAAAGATAATAAAATTCAAAGAAGAAAAAAAAAATAGATAAAACGAATAATAATATAAATACTGCAGTAAATATAAATATATATACATATATATATATACAGTATTATATTAACTATATAATAAAGATATTAAAATAAATAAGTTTAGACTTAATTCACCTGCCGGCATTGCTTTCATTATAAATAAGAGTAGAAAAAAAAAATGATTAACGTGTAACGAAATGGGTATTAGTGAGAAACTGTGCTACACTATCTATGGTTATTCAGCCGTCAAGTGTCAGCTGTCATTGTAATGTTTGTTTACAAAGTAATAAGCATAACAAAATATTGCAGGTTAAAAAAAAATTATATAAAGGACGATTTATATAAATATAGAAGGATAAGAATATAATAAATGTATAGGCAAAGAAAACAATATAAAAAAAAAAAGAAAAATTGAGACACAAACAAGAAAAAAGAAACATAAACAAAGAAGTTACTTCTTTACGATTCTCTTTGCGCGGACGACTTGTTTGGCTGTAGCCGGATACTTGAGCGTAACAGGATCAGAGTTGCTTTGTCCTGGGGTATTAGGATTAGGAGTGATCTTATCAAGCTCGGAGCACGTGACTATGCTATGGCGATTGCCTTCTGGACCAGTGACAATTATAAATCTATCCTTTGTCCAGCACTTAGAGATTCAGATATAGAGATATCAGAATGTTTCCAATTGTTATCAAGTGTTTCCAAGAGTATGTATAGTGCGAGAGATTCTGGCTGCAGACGCGCATTTCTAGCTATATATATTATAGATACATGCCCTTATATGTGGGATAAAGCATTTGTGCCGTGTGATCCCGGCCTAGAATAGGATCATCCTGGTACTGGTGGTGTCGTAAGAGGCGACTAAAGTACGTGTGGTAGAGTCACGTCGCCAGGAATGGCAACACGCATGGGCAGACTCGACCGGATCATTACCACCCCCGGCATTCAAAACCGGCGTGAAGTAGTGGCTTTATGCCACTGCGTTTCGCATCAAGTAATGCCGGGCCCCGGCGCTCAACCCACCTTAAAGGCCGGCAACGCACCTGTAGCTCCTCTGGGGCTGCACGGAGTCGTGGGCGGCGGTAATCACTTACCATCAGGTGACCCGCACGCTCGTTTGCCGTGTCGTTTCCATAAAAAAAATAATAATAAAGATAAAAAAACCTATTTACAATATTATTATAACTAATATATTGTAATAGTTACAATAATATTTTATTATTATATCAAAAATATATATATTGCATGTATATCTTTTCTTTGAAACAAAATAAAAGTTTTAAAGATGTGATTGACCACATTTCTGTCACCCATAGGACCTTCAGGCATTTAGTTAGATAAAAAAATATATATATGCAATAGATAATAAAATAACAAAAGAACCCCTTTAAATGATACGCTCACAAGTATTGAATATTCCTATGATTCCTAACAGCATTTTTAACCAGCTAGCAAAAAATATTCTTAAAATGGAATGAAATATTAAATTCTCATTCCAACCCAGTTATTATTGTTCGAACGAAAGCAAATCGGCAATTTCTTAATCCTGTTTCCATTGAATCATTTTATTATTTCGATTTCATTTATAAATCGCTTGGAGCAACTACGATCTGAGTTTTGATTCAATGATTTACAACGAATAATGTAGATCAAAGGAATAACTTGTAGGTATAGGGTGAGCACGAGGCATGCGAATATTCATATTTTCTTTTTATTATTCGTTAGTCTATTTTGGATTCAATGGAATGGAGTCTTTGAAATGAAGTACTTAGACATGTCGCAGAGATAGATTATTATGCAAACCATACTTAAGTAGAGTTACATAAATGTATTGTAGCCGTACGGAAGTAGTACCATAAGACTAGATTGCTGTATCTAATTTTTTTACAACTCCATACTGCACCCCGCACATATCAGGGTAGGCAGAAGAAAACCTGAAAACCTAGTGTAAAGACAATCGACTCTCCATTTTTTTCCTTTATTCCAGCGAATTCTGCAGGCAATGCGTGTTGCTTGTTTTTTTTTGTTCTGTTTTTGTTCATGTGAATTCATCTTCAGTAAGTTGTGTACGACACATCTCAAGTACCCGAGGTCACTCTGTCCCGAGGTACAGTGGATTACATAGAAAAGTTTAATGTCATGTTTCATAGCCTACAGCTTTCCTTGATGATTAGATTATTCAACACAAAGAGAGTCTTAACTCTATGTTCTCAGGTTCCCAATGCCTACCTTGTTATGAGCGAGTTTACAACGTTCCTCAAAACAATTCCTTCAGGTCTATTATGTTAATATAGAAGTGTTTTTTTATTGTAATAAATATTTATGTACAGCGACCATTTCTATTGAAAGTGATACATTTACATATGTATGATCTAAATATTTTTATGTTATAATAAAACAGTTATTTGTGAGGAAAATCGTGGCACACGGGCACAAGCGTGTGGCTGTACATCCTACGAGTTGTGAGTTCGATTTCCACTCTTAGAAATAAAATATTTAATATTTTCATATCCTCGCTCTGGTAAGTCCGCTACTTAACACACAATGCCTCCAAAATTCAGCGGAAAATGGGGAGCAGAGTGTACTTACGATTAGGCTCCCTCTGGCTACTCTGCCACATGCGGGATACAGAATGAAGCTGAAGTTATTAATAAAACCCAAAACAACCACAGTAACGTGTTAATCAAAATGAATTGAACCTTCACAATGTATCTACATATTTGAATAAATACAGATACCATTTATAATGTTGGCTTTGTACTGAGTATACGTTTTGTAAGCGAATTTGTACAATATTAATACATAAATTGATAGTAGGTCGTTAGAGATTTAATATAGCGTGGTGTTTATGGATGGAACATAATGTATATATTAAATAGCAACTTTAAGCTTTTAATTGATGTTCTTATCTATTTGCTACATTTTGTGTGGTTTGCAATCTTCGTGTATTCGAACAGAAAATAAGCGCGCTCAACCAAACAGACTCTTGAACTAAACAATATTAGTAAAGAAAAAAAGGTATCTATACTGATTTCAGTATATTCTACAATAAATAAAAAACATTAAATGATATCAACTAGACAATATTAGTATAGAAATATCCTATAGTATAGAAATATTAGTATAGATATTCCCTTATATTATACAATTTCTTAATAAACATTAAATGATAAAAAAGCAACTCATTCGTTCACTCAACACATACCACAAATTGCGTTCAACAAATGAGGCCCTGAGACGATGATCCCCGCTCCGACGGGATTGTGAGTTGCGACGCGCCTTTGCATTTATAGCACCGAGACGACTGAATGAAATCAAATAGAGGTATTATTGATGGAGTTATATTGTTTCAGCCATAATATTAATGATAAACTTGTATATCGAGTCCAGTCGTGGAGCGGGGACACAAGTGTGTGACTGTAAACGCGACGGTTATGGGTTATATTACCACTCGGAGGAATGAATTATTATTAATTAATATTTTTTTTATTTTCTTCGCTTTGGTTTCGTTGCAAAGCAAAGCGCGGCGTTAAGTACCGCACGCAACAGGCAGTGTCTTCAGAATAGGCGGAAAGTGGGGAACGGAGTGTCTTAGCACTAGATTCTCTCTGCCTGCCCTGCTTTGTGCGGAGTATAGCGTGCTGATTATGTGGTGATTTATATTTTTTCTATTATATATTTGTTTTTGGTTATTGTATATAAACGAAATAAAAAAGCTAGAAATAGTGGCAACATAAAGCGCTGAGCTGAGTTTCGCCACTGAACATGTACAGTCAAGGAAACATAGTATATCAATATTGGGGTTCCTCTACCAACTCTGGTAGCAACCTGAGTTTGTTTTTTTTTCTTTTTTTTACTTCTTTCTCACATATGTGCTTGAAACACAGTTTAAGAAATGATTAATGACACTTTTAACTTGAGATCAACTTAACCAGAGACGTACATAGATATACCATAATCTGTCTATTGAAAGAATAAAAATATTTTTATTTGAATTCTTTCCTTACAATATACCAAAAGAAAATGAAATGTTAAAAACTAAGGAGCAAATATATATTTCTGAGCAGCTATTGGCGAGATCTTGTCCTCGATTTATTAAAGCCCCGGAGCTATTTTCAACGCAAAAATACAAGTTGAAAAAATAGCTTATATTTTTCACCGGTGTAACGGTGTTTATAATTTCTGATGCATTTTAAACTATAGTAAAGAGAATGGATTCTTTACTAGGAACTAGACGTTTATTTTTGTATATGACTTCTTTTCAAAAGTTACGAGATAAATATTTGGAGGGCCAATGTAGTTTTTACATCTACGTGTGCAGTAGGTAAGTTTATAATACAGTATATAAAAGATAGAGATATATGTACATATAATTTTTTAACTATTCTATTAGGGAATGAAATATTATAAGTAAAATATAACACAAACCTTGCTTCGCGAAGTGAGGGCTTGTAATGTCAAATTTTGAAAATTGTCAGACTCTCAGCTAAACAAAGGCAGACAACAAACAACTTAATATACTTTCCTTGCTTTGTGCAAAAACAATGAATTGAATAAATTGTATGTATGTTAAAATTATGGTTATTTCAAGTTTTTCTTTTAAATGTAGGCTTCTGATGCCGTGTGGGCCATTGTGACGCAGTGGCATAGTCGTCCTCAAGTACGTGCTAACATATCCACAAATATGAATATTACATAGAAATGATTTATTCTTATTGCCATAGTAGAATATACGCAATTGCAGTAAAATGTGCTTAATAACTCATGACAATATGTTAGAAGTTTGTAAACGACTTCGAGTTCCATAATTAGCTTCGCTTAGAGCGCTCTGTGCGCTTGTAACTCACAAATGCTACTTTACTTTACTGAAAGATAAGATAAGGGCTTGTCAGGGTTAACTTCGGCGAGAGGACGGGATTTAATGATAAATCACTTTGTATCACAGTAAATATTTCCTGTCGTTTCCCGTTACTTACTTTTCTACAATCCCTACTGAAAAAAAAAATTATTATTGTGAATGGAAACCGAACCCACAACCGTCAAGATTACAATCAGAAGCCCACAAGGAAATATGTACAATTTAAACCCTATTTTTTTTACAAAATTTGGCAAAAAAATCCTCAAGTGCCTTGTAGACATAGAGTAATGTGCAACCTAAATTCCTTAAAACGCAGCCACAGTAGAGTATCCAAAGTAATTATGTCACAAACGAATCACATTTGGGAAAAAAGCGCGACAATAGCTGAAACCATTTGAGCGGGATTCCAACCCCCGCTCCCGTAACAGCATCGAAAATGAAAGATCGAGTAAAAATGAAATGGGACAGCGAGACTAGAAAAGACTGATTTTACGACTTTTTACGTACAAATGTGTTGAATTTTTCAAATGTGAATCATATGTGAATTGTTAGCAATAAAGGTCTGTTGTATATAATATGTATTTTATATTTGAATAGCTGACTTCATATTAGCAGTAAAATTAATATAAAATAAAATATACAACGTTTTTACATAAATAGCCTACATACTATTTTGTTGTATTAGCTATATTACTTAGTAAAGTTTTATCTAAATCCTCAAAATTCACACTTAATAAATTATCAGTAACAGGATTTTGTAATTATTGTTTTGTTTTATTTTGAGTTTCAGTTGAGTTATTTAACCCGAAATCCTTCTAAAATAGTTCATTTCTTAATTTATGGCACTCCGAGTGTGTTAGTTGAGCACTATTTACTTCACCAATGTCACGTTGTATGAAGAACACACGAAGAAGATTCTACAGTAAAAAAGACTATATTAAACAATGGAAGAATGCATTTGACATGCATGCAAAGAGCTCCAGTTAGAGCACTGCCATCATCTATAACATTTGAATATATTTATATTATAATATGCTATCTTTATAGTTTAATATTGTTACATCTCTTCTAAAATAGATGACTGCAAGTATTTATAGAGTGACATTTCAAAAGGTGTCTAGTTATGTTTCTTATTTGATGTTTTATAGTCTTTAGGCGTGTCAGTGCACTGTTTATAGTATTAGATTTTCTCTGTTCAATATACAAGAAAGCGCGAGAAACCATCATTTGTTAAACATTTTTATTAATATTCTTACATTTTAATAAATCTATCTCATTATCCATGAACCAATGACACTCCATTCCCATAACGAAACTTATGTTACCTGATTTTCGACGCAACGATTCAACGCAACGATTTTCCTCGATATCAGAGCGAAGTAATTAAAATATTATACATTTTATTTGTACAACAATTTATTTGTAACTATAAACTATACTACCTACCTCTTATTTCAAACAAATTCAAACTTTTAATACTTAAAATTGTCTCTCAGTTCGTTTAGATAAATTGAAAAACATGTTTTCTTTATAGCCTCTTTTGCAGTCAGTTGAAGTGCTGTAGCGTCGCGTAGTGCTGTAGTTATGGCACTTTTGACTACGACACGTGCGTAAGAGATGGTTTGAGTAAATATTTTGAAACTCACTTCGTGACGTTCGGCGTTGAGTTCCACCACTCAACACGCAATGCTTCGAGAATTCAAGAACGGAGAATTGAAATGTCTTCATGGGAACGAAGTATTATGATACTCCGTTTTAAGTTACCTTAACTAATCATGTTTTTTCTCAATACAGGCTACAGGTTTGTCAGTAAGTACTAAGAATCGTCTATGCCTTAAAAAACACATTCAAAGGAATTGTGACGATCTTTAAATAAATAAACTATTATAAATTTTCCTTTTCACATAACATATATAGTTCTGTATAGTCTACTATCTTTTAAACTTTTTCTTTTATCTCCAAGCATAGTAAGATAGAGGAATTACTCAATAAAATAATTTAATACGATCTCATTTACAATAAGTTATTCTGTTTACAAATAAGTTATCGAAAACATTTTAAAAATGTACATTATATTAGCTATAGAGTACTCCAATCTACATAATTCACTGTAAAGCAGATGCTAGTACAGACTTAGCCGGAATTAACATAATAAGGAAGTACTCACCTTAATCTCTTGTAAGAGGAATGGTGATTTCTCATTTTCGTTTTGTATTAATATTACCTTAAATATTAGCATATTTTAGTTTTTTTCCATATACAATAATGTATTACAACTCGTACAATTACAACAATAGTCCACCGTAGTCCAGTCTAATCCGGTGGAACAGCGCCTGAATGTAAAGGCTATTGAGCTATCCCTACATGGTGTAATGATCATATTTTAATTATTTTCATTACTTTCTTTATTTCCGTATATCTAAGGCCGGCGTTGAGTTTCACTATTAATTACATAAGGCCATCTTCTATCTATCTATCTCCCTGTTCTTTACACAAAAAAGAAAAGAAAAAACTACAATACTAATACCAACAATATACATGTGAGTAGGTATAGTACTATTCCTAAAACTAAACCAACAGAGCACGTAACTTGAATATTAACAATTAATTTCCTTTACAGGTCCAGAGTCCAGTATTAGTCGTAGAACTAACTCTCAACAGACTGGAAGGCACTCAACTGAGGGCTCTCGGGCTACTACCAGTTTTCGGGTTCAACATGACGTATGTGGTGAAGGCGCCGTCCACCGCGCCGGAGCCGGCCTCGTGTAGCGCTATAGAGTGTAGATTACTGGGACATTGTTACGCTAAACCTGATTATAAGTAAGTATATTTTTTTTCTTATTTTTCAGCTTCATCCGGTATTCCGTATATAGAAGGATAAGCAGAGGGAACTTAGTGTTAAGACACTCCGTTCTCAACTTTTGTTTTTTTTTCCGTTGTGCAGCTCAACGCCTAACACGTATGTGCCCCTGCGCCACGACGGCCTCCAGAAATAAATATATAGATTATTATTACTATTAAGACATACCGTTCCTCACTTTCCGTCGAGTCTGGAGGCATTGCATGTTGAGTGACGGAACTCAACGCCGCGTTTTGCCCCGGCACCAGAGCGAAGAAATGAAAATATAAATGTAAATAAATATTTCATCTCCTCGAGTAGGGATCGAACCCACAACCAATCGATTTAACAGTCACACTCTGTGCCTCTGCGCTACGACTCGCCTTTTTTTTTATTATTACAATGTGGACCCTGTGGACATTGTGAACCGAGCCGTATCCCTCGAGTTGTTAAACGGTGCAATAGCTAATCTCATGCTCATCCATGTGCTTTGTCAACAAAAGTTAAAGATACTTCATCTTGAATTTTAGTGATCGTTTCAATTGCTTTCAATTTTTCAATTTTCAATTTATGATAGTTTCAATTTTTTTATTTATAAATATATAGGTATACAGCTTAAAGTGAAGAACGGAATTTCTTAACAATAGGATCCCTCTGCCTACCTCGCTATGTGCGGGATACAACATGAAGCTGATTTATTTTTTTTTTTTTAAATAATTTCATATCATCATTAGGCAGTTTCGTTTTATGATATGCATTTGTTACTTGATTACATTGCAATATAGTAGAAATGTATAATAGTAGCAATGTAGTAGTAGTTCTCGATTCTTATACAATATATTTGACAATAGCGCTCATTCAGTCTATTTTAATGAATCGCTCAAAATTTCACATCGTATTGACTCAATTGCTTTGCCTTTTGTTCTTGTTTTAATTGGATGAGCCTTACGTAAATAATTGAGGGTAGTCGATGAAGGGGTTGTAATTTCTTAAACTGTACGTGGTATTTCATGTAAAGTTAGTCTAGGTCTTTGGAAGACGACATTTATTTAGGAGTACAAAAGCCAAGTATTGTTTAAGTAGCAAATTAGTCTTTTAAATTAGTATCTTTAAGTGTAGTAGTTAATTTCACTCAACTATGTGGGCGAGTAAATGAGTTCAAACGAGCGAGCGCGCCAAGTTCCGCTTGAGAATACATTAATTAAACGTCTTGTCGATTCATATAAATACGTGGCGTGCAGTTGTTTGGGCTTAGTACAGTAATGTCTGTTTGATAGTGGATGCACCGAGACTCCAAGTACAACTAAGTTTTAGTTAATGCAATAAGCACGTCGACCGCATCCTCTCACAGCGCTTACGTGACAAAATATTTGTTAGCGTGTCAATTTGTTTATTTCGTGTCCCACTTGAAAGCCTTGTACGGTGTTGCCACAGATACGACGGATAGTATGAGAAATTTAATTCGAATTCCTTTAGTACAACATCGTGTGAGAGGAAAATACTCAAAAAGTTCACATTTATTTAAATAATATGGATTTCAAATTTATTTCTATAATAAGTAAATTTGACGATACAATGCTCAATAGGAAGTACAACTTGACAAACTTGAAAAATTTGACAATCTTATAGTTGCAAGCGTATGCACTCAATATGTATGATATTAACTATTTATAAAAGTTTCTAACTATTTTGTTTTTATGAAATATATTAAAAAAATAATTTTTCAAATTCTCTCTTTTTTTTATTATATTGTAAGTTTTGACTTCATGCTACTCGTTTTCGTACAAAATGGAGCAAAAGCGATGAGTGCATCTACGCATTGTTTGGTTTTGTTTGTTTCTTTTCATTGCTTTGACTATTGAAAAAAATATATATTAATTTTGATTTTATCGGTGCTCTAATATACCGAAGACATGAATAGATTATATTAAATTCTGCTTATGATTCCACGTGATTCAGATATATAATCTTGATAGAAAGGCAACAAAGTAATCCTATAAGGGTCGATTTTTTTCCTTATAAGATGCGGAACCCTTATTTTAAATCAATATCAGTATTGTAAACTATGAACAGCGTTACTAGTGTTATTGAATTAAAATAAATTATATCCGTAATAACTAATCGATATCACGGTCTACCATTTCTTATATATAAATGTGTATCAAAGAGGTATAACGAAAGGAAAACATTTATTTACTTAAAACATCTGGATTGGAATCGCTCGTAATTTAATCGTCGAGCGTTAACTCCCGATAATACTAATTGTATCCGTTCATTTGCTTAATAATTGCCGCTGAAATCTGAAATTGGGTTTCGCTTTAGATTGAAAAATCATGAATATTTAAAATGAATCTTTGTTTCGAAGAGCGAGTGACTTTTTTGGAATATTTTCGGGCCTTCTGATGTTTGGTCAAACTATGATTTTATTTGACTGTGCTTTGTTAACTTTAGTACATATTATATTTAGGAATGTTAGTTATATAAATAATAATATATAATAATTGATATTTTGTTATAATATTGTAATATAAGTGTTTTTCGGGAAATTTTCTATATTTTTTTTAATTTTCATTACTTCAATTAGCTTTTTGTCCTCTCTTGTGTGTAATTCCAAAAATTAGCTTATTGACACGTTCTTGAAATATTTTCTTGGCAGACGGACGGACATACATTTGGACAAATAAATTATCTTATAAGGGCACTGTCTAAGATGACAAAGCCATAGGATGTTACACAAATAATGTATAGAGGAAATGAATTAATATTTTCATTTCTTCGCTCTGGTAACAAGGCAAAACCCGGCGTTAAGGACAACATGCAATGCCTTAAATATTTGGCAGAATATGGGGAATGGAGAGTCCTGATACTCGGTTCCCTCTGCCTACCGTATAGCAGATACGCAGGATACAGTGTGAAAATACTAAAAAATATTCAATTATTACCCAAAGTTGCTATAAAAAAAAACTTGTGGAGCATTTAAATAATTCAAGTTTTTCATTACAGGGAGTTCTACTGTTCGTGTTTCGAAGGCTATTCCGGCGCTGACTGCGGCGTCGGGCCGTTGTGCCCGAGGACTTCCAACATGTGCAAAAACGGCGGAACCTGCAGGTAAGCGTGACCCTTGTCAAACCTTCCCAGGGAGACAGGTGTTTTGATAAATGAGATTTGAATTGCACGCTTTGGCTGATCTAAATATAACATGTACTTATATAGACCAGACCGTAATTAAGTTTTCGTTCTGAAATCGCTAATTAAAGGGTGTTTCCGAATAAATTACGTTTTAACTGTGATGAATTTAATATTCATTCGGTAGTCATTAATTCGGCTAACCAAAAGTGAACTAACTTCAAGACGACTTAGAAATAATTTACTACAGCATCAAGAAAAAAGTTTAAAGTGCAAGTCCTATCAGTTTGTAGCATATTTTACTTTAAAAATTTTGTTAATTAATTTTGGTTTACTACTAATATATTACACCCTTATAAGCGTCAAGCTATAAAAAATAATAATTTTTAATATTTATTACTTTTCTTTTTGTAGCTTTACAATATACTCCGCACATAGCGGGGCAGGCAGTGCGTGGGAACCCAGTATCAAGACACTATGTAGTTCATTATTACATAAGAGTTTCCCCACTTTCTGCCGCATTCTTGAGATATTGTGTGTTGAGTGGCGGAACTCAACGCCGCGCTTTACCGCTTTAACAGAGCTACGAAATGAAAATATTAAACATATAATATCCTCGAGTGGAAATCGAACCCACAAGCGTTGTGTTTACAGTCGTACGCTTGTGTCCTGCCCCAGACGCCTTCATTATTTAATTATTTATTTCCCGCTCTGACAAAACAAAGCGCGGGCTTGGTTTTCGCCACTCAACTCGCAATGACTCGAAAATTAACTCGAAAAACCAAATTACGTTCCTTTTGCCTACCCTGCTGTCACATATTTTTTTCAGAGTTCAATATAAACCTAAAATTTTTCAACAAGTATTTTCTAAAGTTAAAAATACAAACCAATAATATTTTAAGCTTTTTCTTTCACACAATTAAAATAGTGTCCCCCATCCATCCGAAAGAGGTCACAGCTCACATCCTAAGTCCTCGCAATTTCCTCGCGATAACGAGTTCGACGTCGCCGACGATGGATCTCCCTCCATATTTAGTACAAAAGTTTCTGTTGTCACAATATCATTAATATTTATGTCTTATATACTTTTAGTATTATTTTTGTGGCACTTTGTATAGAGGTATGGCAAAGATAAGTTCGAGGTCATTGTGGCACTCTGGGTAAACATTGGATTGTAAGCATGGTGGTTGTGGGTTCGATCTTCATATGAGGGAATGATAGTCTAAACCAAAAATAAATTAACTCGTCACTTTAAAATAACAAATTAAATTTCAACGTAATAATCAGTTTGAACAATATCTAGATAATGTCTAGTCCATGTCCAGACAATGTCTAGACAATGTCTAGACAATATCTAGACAATATCTAGACAATGTCTTGGCAATCATAACCTACACTCTAAATATAGATTCAGAATGCCCTGTCAGAGAGACCACGCAACGAACGCAACGTTCGTTGGGAACGCTAAAATCACTAAAACAAAGTCAAATTTAGTTTTATATATTTGCGCGAGTACATTTAAACAAGTCTTTATGTAATTTTAGATTATTTTTTATTTTTAAGAATGCGTATTTTATTTTTTTATTTTTTTATATATTCCGTTTTCAATTGCGAAACTTTTATTTCCTAGTATCCGCGGAATTCTCACGCTATATCGCTCTCAATACACTGTGTCGACTGGCGGAATTCAACGCCAGAG
Organism: Heliconius sara; assembly: GCA_917862395.2. NCBI lineage: Eukaryota > Metazoa > Arthropoda > Insecta > Lepidoptera > Nymphalidae > Heliconius > Heliconius sara. The sequence continues at coordinate 8,771,226 of OU860787.2, read as the reverse complement.
CCAGAGCGAGAGAAATGAATATTTATATATTATTACAATATAAATGTAACAAAATACCAAACCCCATCATACGATCATAACGCATGCCCACGCTACGAGAGCAGGTCGCGTAATAAACGCTTTCAAACTGTTTGCCTGACGTAATGCACTTGCTGCATGAAGTGCTCTCCGCACTGCGATAATGGCATTAATTTCCATAGAATCTCGTGGCCCATGAATTATATTCTAAATACGTTTGCTCGCCTGATAAATGTTCACTTGAGTACCTACAGAGTGTTTCAGAATAGAGAAACGCTCATATCACAAATATTCATTATGGGTTAATTACTAACTTCAGGGGTTAATCTTTTAATCTTTACTTTCTCTTCGTGTAGAAGTAATATAATATTAAATTAAGTATTTCTAAAAAAAGAGATTTATATTTTTTTCCGTTTTTTTTTTACCAGGTCTATAAAAGTAAAATAATAGTCTTTATATTGTATCCGATGTTTACGGAATACACTGCGGGATTAATCGGTTTCGGATACTTCGATACTCGTTTGGGGATTTACATAAATTTTGTAGGTACCAGCTACATTAGGTAGTTTAGTTAACGGAGCGGAGGTCGGATTGGATACACAGTAGTGCTCTAGAGTACGTGTACAAGTATTATGTGGCTGTTATAGCAATTTCGAACTTGTTAATTTTCTATGAAAGTTTTGGCGAATTTTGGTAACAAGTTACGTCTTTTAAGTTGAATATCTCAGAAAATTGTAATAAAAATAATGCAATAAGATATTTTATATGTTTGTGTTCCTATAAATGTATGACTGTATTATAGATGTATTTTTTTTGCGTTAGAGTTACCTTAATTATTTTACACATACTCATATGTAGACTACATATGCTTAGCTGCTCTACTAGTGATGAGAAAATAGTGTATTGCAATATTATTGTAATGTAATTGGATGGTTGCGGATTTGATTTCCACTCTAGAAGTAAATTATTTTTTGTGAATAATTGCTAGCACTAGCAAAAAAACAAAGCTAAAGTTAAATATCTTTATCGTAAATTGATGTATATTTAAATATTTTATGTAAGTATCTATATATTAAAATATTCCATTGTCACAGACAAATGGGTCCAGCGGCGGTGAGCTGTATCTGCGCGCCCGGGTACACTGGGGACCTGTGCGAGTCTCAGATAGCAGCACCAGGTATAAAGAACAACTATTAATATTACTATTTTGTATATTATGTGATTTAAAACGTCTTTGGCTACTATGAAATAAAAGTAAAATTTTAGAATATTCTGGTAACTTTATCTATAACTTTTTGTATTATACGAATATATACAAATGATGACATGAAATGACAAATATATTAGCTTTATTTATTCATATAGTTTAAAAATATTATTATAATATATAAATTACAAAGAAAAAAAACTAAATCAGAGATGTGCATTAATTATTGAAATAAATATTTATATTGAATAAATTGGTAATAAGAGTAGTATATATCTATAATATTTCGCTTGTAATTGTTAAAATCTACAGAAAACGCCGTCGCGGCGTCGCAGCACAGCGACTGACTATAAACATGACTATTGTTTGTTTGATTTGAATTATTTCCATTTCCTAGCAACAAGACAAAAAGCGGCGTTCCGTTTCTCAATACGCAGTCTCAAAATTCGAGTGAAAGGGGAGAACAGGGGGGACAGACTTTATAAAAAAAAACAAAAAACTTTCAAGAATATATTGCACATAGTTTATTCCGCACGGACAGATCTAGTGTAGCGAAGTCTAATATACACTCCTCCAACTTAGAACTATTACCATCCTACATCGTTGAATAGGAGATGATGGTTTATATGACACTTCCGCTAATTTAGACATTAAAAAGTTTGAAGTACAAGACAAATAAAATTGTAATTATATATCTCATGTAAACTATTTAATAGAAGCCTTTTAGGTGCCCGAAATAGATATTGCATGTGTAAATATTTAACGATTGTTTGCTTAGGACTAATTAAAGTTAAAGAACCTGAAATGGCTAGGAGTTGAGACCTTTAAGGTTTGTAACAGTATTTTTATATCGTGTTCTTAGAAAAATATACAATATAAAAATTAAAATATAACTTTTTCTACGTGCGGCCTTGTCTACGTGGTCAATTGGAAATAACTAACTAATCTAATTGTTACATTTCTTGTCTCCTAGATAGTTCTAGCCGTAGCATACACACAAACACGCAAATAGACTATCCAACATAAAAAAATCTATTCTAACCTGTAGTTTCTGACCTTGCAACGTTGATCCCGGCCTAGAATAGGATCATCCTGGTACTGGTGGTGTCGTAAGAGGCGACTAAAGTACGTGTGGTAGAGTCACGTCACCAGCAATGGCAACACGCATGGGTAGACTCGACCGGATCATTACCACCCCCGGCATTTAAAACCGGCGTGAAGTAGTGGCTTTATGCCACTGCGTTTCGCATTAGGTAATGCCGGGCCCCGGCGCCCAACCCATCTTAAAGGCCGGCAACGCACCTGTAGCTCCTCTGGGGTTGCACGGGGCCGTGGGCGGCGGTAGTCACTTATCATCAGGTGAACCGCACGCTCGTTTGCCGTGTCTCTTCCATAAAAAAAAAAAAAAAGTTGAACCAAACAAACATTCACCTGCATAATATTGAGTATTATGTTTTTTTTTTATGTATTTTCTTATATCACCCCTTCCTTACTTTTACATATAAGTATTCACAATTGTATCGAGGTAGATGAACAATAAAAGTTGTCAGATCATTAAATGAAATGCCTATAATAAACACTCTCCTGGCATCTGGAACACATGGCCCTTTTGTGAGCACTTAACGAATGTTGATTTATTTTTATCGCAACGTGTCATCTATTCTGTAGAAAATATGAGCCATACATTCTTAATACATTAAAGTTAGTATTCAATAGAATTTAGTTGACTATATGTATTTATATCACAGACATTGAATGAAATTTAAGCCTTTACTACCGGGTTTCGCCCGTGCTTAAATGGAAATAAGTAAGAATTCGCAACGCGCAACGGAAATTTCCAAACCATCTTTTCCGTTTTTTCTACATTTTTGTTGTTATTTCAAATTACAAATTGACATAGTTCCTGAGATTAGCGCGTTCAAACATTAAACAATGTAATATTAGTATAGATACATTTGTTCACTACATACAAATAATTTCCATCATTGATTGCTTAATCATATCATACATATATTTTTATTTCCGTCCTCGGTGGTTATGGGCCATAAACTTTTGCAATGGATCTAAAGAAATGAATATACATTTTCCCGCTTTTTCCCATATAGTAGGTGAGTAGGTTGAGTCAACCCAATATCAGGACATTTGGTTTGTTACTATCGCGCTTTATCTACCAGAGCGAAAATATAAGAATAATTTAAATATAATCAAAATAAAAATATTGTACGAATGAAAAAAAAGTAAAAGTGGAGAAAACAAAGCCTTAACATTGAGTGATTTCTCCTTGCTTTTTTTTTCGATCTTGAGGTTAATGCTGTTAGCCCTATTGGCTTTTACAGCGACACCGGGTGGGTAGGGAAGAGGGTACTCTGTCCCAGAAGATATGCTAGCACTACGTGGCTGCCTGAGAGGAGTCGATGGCTGTAAGGGCATCCCCTGCAGGGCTCGAACCTCGGCTTACAGCCGCCAAACTTCTCCTTGCTTGCCTTGACCTTGCTTTATATGAGCATGCACACTACTGCGTGCGGGATACAGCGTGAAACTGATTTTAGTAAATTTTATTTCTAATTATCATCGCCGTCATCTGAATTGTGTGTGTGTATGTTTTTTTATTATGGAATTATTTTTTTCTATACTATTAAAAAAAAAGCTACTCGGCAAACTTAGTCTATTTGTAATCAATTATACGGATCGGTTTATCAATTCATCGGAAACCATTTCTCTGATTACTTCGAACTGGGATATAATTGAATTTCAAAACTCGTATGAAAAAGTTCAACGAAGCTGTTATTTGGTGAAAATCAAATATATTTTAAATAACTTAACTTAACTTAACTTCACACTTTATCCCTAGCGGGGTAGTCAGAGAGAACGGAGCGCCAAACGCTACGGTCTCAACATACGTCTTTCGCCTCATCCACTGTCATCAACCTCTTCATACATGCCCTCCGGGGGATCCTCATGCTTTTTACGTGACCATCCTCCAGTATTTTTGATACTGTGTTTTCGAAGGTCAACCGAGGTCTCCTCCTACCTCTCTTACCATTATATTTTAAATAATGATCCATTTAAAGAGAGCAAACAAATGAAATTTTGAAAAACCTGTCAATTCTTCTGTAGCAATTGTGAACCACACACGCAAACACATTCAAAATTCTATCCCTCATTGACTAAAGCATAGATACTATTACAGCTAAATACATACTATAGGATATATTTAAAATATATATTTAAAATATTCATTAGTTTATTTAATCCTACTAATATTATAAATGCGAAAGTTTGTGAATATGTATGTATGTATGTATGGATGTTTGTTACTCTTTCACGTAAATACTATTGAACCGATTACGATGAAATTTGGTATGTAGGTAGCCAAAGACCCAGAATAACATATAGGCTACTTTTTATCACAGAATCCCCGAGAGATTGATTCCTAATTGAAAATAGATACATTTATCCGTTGTGTCCGTTTTGCTTACTTTCAGTTGTTATAAACGTATTGACGTAATATATAGATCCATGGTTAGGTTATTGGCAGATAGTTTTTTGTATGATACCTAATTTTTTTTAAATTAATAGACGAAAGCGTGGTTTTGTTTTCTAATTGGCTAATTAGAATTGTTTTTTGCTTATTAATTACTATTAAGCTATAATTTTAATTGAATAGACAAGTCTTGCATTTTAAAAATTTACGTGTTTTTGTTAAGAAAAGTACTTCATTTTTTTAATTGTAACGATAGGAGCATATTGCAGTAGCTACCAATAGACTTATGATTAGAGCTGTGCAATACTTAGTTACAATATTTCTTATGTTGATAATATTGTTATCATAGGGTTTCCACGCGGACGAAGTCGCGACCGGCCTTTAACATTAATTTATGTATATATAACATTATATTTATGTTATTGCTGCAGTAAGGAAAGAAAAAGATTTTACGAAATTATTTTAAAATGTAAACGAGTCCCTCCACTCGAAGCAAATGTTCATTATTAGTGTCCTAGTCTTTGGGCAGCGGAAATTTATTAAAATTTATCTATACAAATTATAATACTAAAAATATCAATAAGGGTATAGAAATTTTAATGTAACTTTAGTCACACAAATCAAAATTAATACGTTTTCTTTAAATAATTTTAAATATTATAGTGAAGCACGGCGTTGAGTTTCGCCATCACACTGCGTCTCAAAGAGTAGGCCAATGGGGAAAATGTAGAACTGAGAACGTTTGTTTTGAAACTAGAGATAGATAAAGTCCGGTTTTAGGTCCGGTAGATTTATCCGGCTTTAATTTAAATTTGATAAAGACTTTATCTAGATTGATAAAGTCTTTATCAAATTTAAATTAAAGCTGTGTCGGATTAACGTGAGCTGGAAACAAAGAAAAACACAACAAAAAAAAATCAGCACTCGCTTACTGCACTCGCGTACGGTTTTAGTGTTACTTGTACAAAGTTGCATTTACTGAGACAAACTAACTTCTAATGCATATGGCAGCGTGTAAACCTTAAAGGAAAGTATTTTTATTTTCAGAGATAGGAGAAAACATAAGAAAAGTTCACTTAGTTTTCCGCTTTCAGTCTAAAAATATTAAATTCACAACTAGATTAAGGGAATGAAAATATTTTATATTAGGTATATAAAATTCAGCAGTCAAGCACGTCCCACCTGCGCCCCCTAATGACGTCATGATACCTCTAGAGACTCGTTATTAATATTTACATAAATAACTAAACCCTTTATTTGTATTAGTCGCAGGGTAGGTACATGGAAGATAGTGTTGAGACACTTCGTTTCACACAAAATATTCGACGCAACAAAATATCCGACACGCCACAATGACCTCTCATTTGTAGTATCTTTTTAAATTTCAAACTTTAAGTGTTAAAACATTTAAAGGATTCCAATATAAAATCGTTCCCAAATAAAAAACTGTCCAGACCCTATTCAATTTGAACATGGTGATTGCAAAAGTTTACTCGTAATCACCCTGGAAGCCATTCACAGCGCATTACAATATAATTAAGCTTATTCTGTTAGACAAGTTGTTTCTAAAAAAAATAATTTAGTACCAAAATAAATGTTTCGCAATATGAATAGAATTTTAATTATTAGGTAATATATACGTATATATAGTTTTAATTTCCTTTATTCCATAATTTTAGAGTCTTCTGGACCTCAACACTGTGCTTTATCTTGTTACCAGAGCAAGTCCAAAAAATATTAAATATTTCTTTTCTTCGTATGGAAATGGAACACAACCTGTCACGTTTACAGTCGCACGCTTGTACCTTAGCGCTACCACTGCCTTTAAGACCATCTTATTCGAAATAATGTAAAAAAAGTAGATAATAACATCGCTTAAACAAGTAGATAATCAAATTTAAATCAACAGTCCAATAACCACGTTTCGGCTATAGATCCTCACTCTAATGGGCTAGTAAGATAGCGTCCTCATTTTCCTATCCATTTCCTCGGTTTGAGCCTCTCTGTAATACTCATTTGCTGTCAGCTAATGAACGTTTGGGTATAATGATGGCGGTAAACATCAGCTTACCATTTATTTATGGATCTAAGAAAATAATGACCTTTCGGTTTGATGTAGGTGCATTAAGCCTTGTACAGTATAATGTAGTAGAAAAAACAAGGATATTATGAAGCAACTTTTCAATAATAAATACTTTTGATGGGTATCTTTTTTTTAGCTTCACGCTGTATCCCACATACAGCAGGATAGGCAGAGGGTTACCGTTAAGACAGTTTGCGCCGTTTGCGTGGAGGCATTGCGTGTTGAGAAGCGGAACTCAACGTCACGCTTTGCCTTGTTACATTATTACCTTGTAGAGTAAGGAAATGAAAATATTAAATATTTCATTTCCTTGAATGAGATTGGAACCCACAACCTGTTACATTTACAGTCGTACATTTGAGACCCTACCCACCACCATTGCCTTCCATTTTTGCATAGAATATATCATATAGTTATCATGATATAACATGTGTCTATCCTAACCTATTTCGCAATTGTAAGTCAGTAGGAGGTTTAAGTTATAAAAGATGACAAACTTAAATGAATGAATGCATATGTGTGTGTATCAAATTTGTAATATTTTTTCTTCTTTTATCTAAAATATGTCCTCCAAGCACCTGTATGTTTAAACATTATATATTAATTGATAATAATAAAAAAATTAAAACAGACTTTGAGAAATTTTCTTGATATATCGATCGACAGACTGAGAGACAGACGAACACCGAAGTGATACGATAAGTACCGTTATTTTTCTTTTGAGATTTTGGTACTTAAAAAAAAACCCTAAAAATACAAAAATCATGGGCCTCCATATTCGATATACGGTTTAATATATTCCATTCACATTTGAATTCGTACAAACCTCAATGCACTACTAGTGACTACACTGTAAAAGAGCTTATCTCTTATGAATTTTAAAGAAGTATTTAGATAAAATTTCTAAACTTTACCATATTAAAATACATTCACCTTATATTTTATGAATAATGTACATTTTCAGTATTAAACATTCTTTAAGGCGTCGCGTTGAGGCATAGTGGTATAGCGTCTGACTGTCAACGCGGTGGTTATGAGTTTGATTCCCATTTGGAGAATGAATTATTATTTATGAATGTTAAAAAAAGTGTATTTCTTATTTTTAAAAGACTACAATAAATTTATTATTAATCCCTCAGAATGCGGCATCGAGGAGTGCTCCGAAGGCTGTAAAGAAGGGACCACGTGCGACTGCAATCCAAGAGACACTGATGTTTGTAAGTTAATTAAAAATCTTGTGCATTTTTCCATATATCACGCTTTTATTCGAGCTATCATATACTTCTATACTAATATTACTTCCAGCATCCGCCCGCTTCGACACAGGACTACAAATAATGGACCCGGGCAGCAGCAACACATCTCAAGAGATTATTAAACAGGTCAGGTCAACTCTACTATATATTTTTTTTTAATAAGCTGCCATACTTATTTTACATATTGACGTACTGACACACTTACCACTATCATACATTTGTAAAGGTACTAGCTATAAACAACATTGGTTCTGGGTTCTTTAAGATTCGAAAATGTCACAAACGTCACAAACTGTTAACGCGACAGATTGTGGGTTCGGTTCCCACTCGAATAGATTTTTTTTTCTTTTCCTCACTCTGGTCACCTCGCAACTCAACACACAATGTCTTCAGAAATCGTCAGAAAGTGGGGAACGGAAGTAGTCCTAATAGGACCAGAGTGTCTTAACACTAGGTTCCCAAGTTTTCTTTGCTTACCTTTGCTCGCTATGCGCGGGATGCAACGTGAAGCTAAAAAAATGTTTGTTTACCCTGTATGATATGTTATTTTTCTATGAGTGAAATTAAAAGTAGTGATACTATTATGTTCCCCTATTTTACAGATCACCAACTATTTGAGGGCATCGAATATAACGCTACATGATGACATTCAATTGTTAAACATTAGGTAAGTCATGGGACTTCCCCGGTTTACTTGCTAAACGCGCGGTCATATTAACTGACGGCCCACAAGCGTGTGACTCTAAACACAGACAGGATGTGAGTTCAATTCCCACCTGACTGAAATGTCTTAATAAGATCTGAGTGTCTTATCACTAGGTTTGCAGGTTCTCTCTGCCTATTCTGCTTTATGTGGAAAGATAGAAAAAAAATCACAAAAGGCTTATAGCAATTTAATTGTAAAATGAAGAAATGTATAAAATTTATGAAAGACCATAAATATTCAGTCAAACATAATTACACCATTATCTTTGAATGTTAATAGATTTTTATATAATCGCTATCATTATGAGCTTTTAGAACAGGAGAAAGCTTCGTTTTATAAATATTTCATGAAATTTTAGAAAAAAAAAAAAGATTTTTTTGTTTTATTTCAACTGTAAACGTTAGTAGAATTTTAATTATTAAATTGTTTTTTATTACCATTTCTTTTCTCTGCTGTAGATTTGTCCCACTATTAGGATAATATACTAATATCGTAAATGTGAAAGCTGGTGAGACTGGATGTTCGTTCCACATTTGCATGTAACGCAATCTATCGGATGGATCACGCAAAACTACTGAACACATTTTTTTTAGCTTTACGCAGTATCCCGCATACAACAGGGTAGTTAGAGGAAACCTAGTGTTGACACTCCGTTCATAATTTTCCGCCGAATTCTGGAGAAATTACGTCTGAGTACTAAAGGGCGAAACTCAATGTCGCGCTTTGTCCCGACACTAGAGTGAAGAAATAAAAATATTAAATACTTCATTTCCTCGAGTGCGAATCGTAACCACAACCTGTCGCGCTTACTGTCACTAAACAAACAACAAGATTAAGTGATGGCCAATTAGGTCGCAAATTGTACATAATTTGGTAAGGCATAATAATAAATTGAACGCAACAACCTATATAATACTGTGGGAAATACATATTGTATGAAATTAGATATGGGTCAAGTAGCCTGCTGCAATAATAGTACAGTACGGTTAACAGGTCGCGGCCGCCCGGTATTAATAATAGGAGAGGAGGAAGTTGTCACATAGGTATCTCTTCCCTTCTCTGGTATTTAGGTTATCCCAACACGGAACTGCAGACCAGGCTGGTAGCGGGTCTAAACCCACAATTGAATTGCTTATTTTTTTTTCTCAAAATTATATTTAAAGCAATATGTATTTGATAAGTTTTTAGGTACCAACTCTTGGACTATAAAACTTTGTGATCCTTTGCGCATTATAAGCTCGGGAAGAAAATAATATAAAATAAGAAAAATTCTAAAATCAAAATGTGCACGACTATTCACTCGGCGATCGTACAGTTTATACCTGGTAATATTAGACGCAGAGGACTAAACAATATATACACAGAATATATTTAAATTGTATGTATGTATCGCACATATTTCGAATACCCATAGTTCCCCCGACGCGTCCGGCGCGCGCGCCGTGTGGCTGCGCGTGTGGGGCGCGCGCAAGGAGGCGGGCGTGCTGCGCGCGGCGCTGTCGCGTCTGGCGGCGACCAGGACGCGCGAGGACCGGCTGAGAGTGTTGCCCGCCACGCTCCGGCTCGAGATGCAGCCGGCGTTGAGCTTACACGTGAGTTGGCTTTGTTTATTTCATTATAAACATTTACTTTTTATTAACGCCAGGCATAGCGCGGCATTCAACATGTGAAGCTTCTAGATTTTTTTCTTTTTGCTTCAGCTGTATTCCGCACAAGGAGGCAGAGAGAACCTAGGATCATAATGTTAAGACACTCTTTACGACACTTCCGTTTCCCACTTTCCGCCGAATTATTGAGGTATTAGGTGTTGAGTGGCGGAACTCCACGCCTCGCTTTTGTCTCGTTACCAGAGAGAGGAAATAATATTAAATATTTCGTTCCCCTAAGTGGTCATTGAACCCAAAACGGTCGCGTTTACAGTCGCATGCTTGTGGCCCTGTGCCACGACGGCCTCATTTCTTCAGAGTTACTTTCAACAATTAACTATAATTTCTTTTTTTTTTATGCGAAAACACAGCGCATTTTCTAAGCCAAACTAGACTAAAGTACGCTTACAAACAAACTGGTTTTGTGAACTAGACAGGTTTGTCAAAATCAGTTCCACAACTTCAAAGATTAGATTCGACAACGTAGATTCTGAATAGTTTTTATTTCCTCGCTCTGGTAACGAAACTAAGAAAATTGGGCAAAACGTAGGGAAAGAGGTACCTCTATCTACTCAGCTAGTTGCTAAATGCAGCGTAAATAATAAAGATACTTTCACCCACTTGCCTCATAAATCGGACCCGGAATCGACACTGCTTACGTTCGGTCTATATTAAATGTCAGTCAGCTGACTTTTGACTGACATACAGACGAGTGACGTATCGATATATCCGCAATACCGACCTTTACTTCAACCAGAATATTGAAAGCTGTTTTGCATTTTTATTATTTCCACTTCCCCGTTTTGGAAGAAGGGCGGCGTTGAGTTTCACCACTCGACTCGTAATGTTTCGGAGATGTCGGAGTCTCTAATTATTATTAACCATCGGATGATCTAACATATTACAGAAGTTTCAAAATAAAATAATTTACTAATACGTTTTTAATATTTTTAAAATGTTATTCCACACTTAGGAAAGAAAAATACTTATTTAGAAAACGTATAAAAATTTGAACTGACCAGGCGCTCTGACCACTAAGCCATACGTTCTCATCAATCAAAACATTGTTACAACTTATTTACGTCGTTAGTAAGTACTTTACTAATATGTTATTACTAAAAATGCAAACAAAAAACTATGAATGTTTTTCTTTTCATTCATTTTAAATTAAATGTTTAAATAATATACCTTCTAAATATTCCACGTATTCGCAATTTTATATAAAATTCGATAAACTCAAAAGAAGTACCGACGCAAACACCCGCTAGTTTCTCCCCGAAACGTTATTCTCGGTATAAAGTTACAGTAAGGAAAATAAGTAAAAAGTTACAAAGTTAAATTCAGTATTTATCGCCGCATACACCGCGAGCACCTGCACCTGCTCTCGCAATGCACTTTAATATAGTATGTGCTGGGTTTGTTTTCTGCGTATTTTTGTAAGAATACTGGCTATTGCTACCAACACCGTTTAGATTCTTTTAAAAATTATGTACGTTTTCCATTCTTTTTCCACGATGTATCCCTCATGTAGCACGATAGGCAGAATTAACCTAGTGCTAAAATACTCCGCTCCATAATTTTCCGCCGAATGCTAGAGATAATGTTAATTGAGCGGCTCAACGTCGCACTACCTCGATACCAGCCCGAAGAAATCAAAATATTTAATATTTAATTTCTTCGAGTAGGAATTGAACCCACGATCTGTCGCACTTACGGCTTCCATTCCTTAGATCTCTAAAAACTGAAATATTTTAATGAAACCATTGGGCTAGTTTTTAAGTAATGCGTGAGTAACGAACAAAAAGACAAATTAAAACTTTGTTTTATCTACATGGAAGTCTTCACGGCACGATTTTATTAAAAAGAAACATTGTAAGCAAACCAAAAAAAATGTACAATTCGAATTGTACATTTTTTTTACTATATCACGAATACATTATAAAAAATTCTATAAGAACAAAATATTATGAACAATTCCAAAAAACAAAAATGCAAGCTTTAATCGAGGCCTACATTTTCGGGTATTCCCCGAGTAGGTACAGTTAACGAATTAAAAAAAATGTGTATATATTTTAAAGCGCAACTCTCACCATCTCGTCCCATTGTGAACTGCAAGCGGAGCGCTGCCAGCCACCACATTGTGCCGTATTCATGTTTTGTCTCTGTTTTGATGTAGTTCTGCTATGGAAAACCCTTTGTTTTATAATTAATCACCTCTTGATTCCAAGCTGCGTGTTCACTCTTATCATTAATTAAGATCTACTTTATTTTTTGTTATTGTTTATTTTGTACGTTACGGATATGTTTACATCACATCTATTTATAATACGCATACGCACCCCTCCTCTATACACGGTTCTCCGCGGCCTCCATTGTTTTGCAAATGCATATTAGGTAAAAGAAGTACATACGAGTACATAATAATTAAAATGTTATTATGTGATTATATTTATTATCATTTACTAACAAATGAAATGTTAAATATCCACCGTACCTCGTTAAAACTTAGCGCTGGCCGTCTGCCAGTTATACTGAACGCGATAACGTGAGCTGGCACGACTGATACACCAGCTACGCCGAAATCAAGTAAAAGTGTTCATTTCATTAGGAGAATTCCTTTTATTTAACTCTCAATCAAGTTAATACTGCAGATTTATTATATTCAGATTTGAGAATGGTTCTTCTCGTTATGAATAGTTAAGATGGCAATAGTAATTGAGTTAACTGAGTGGCTTTTGTTCATAGATTGCCTTATTTTAAATTATTTTTAGATTTTTTAAACAACCCGCTTATAGTAGAGTACGGTAGTCATAGGGAACTCTGTGTTAAGATACTCCATTCCCCACCTTCCGCTGAATTTTCGAGTGTTGAGTCGTGGAACAGAGGAAATGAAAATATTAAATATTTCACTTCTTCGAGATGCGATCGAACTCACAATCCAGCCGCGTTCACAATCTCACGCTGGTATACTCCTACGCCACGACAGTCTCAAACTATACATTTGTCCAATTATTACACAATAAGAATAACATAATTTCATTATTAATACACCTATCCACTTCCGCTACGCGACGCGACGTCTCCTAATCTCAATTTCGGCGACAAAACTTGCTTAAAGAATCCAACTGACAGTAATAAGAAACTCGTAAAAATATGGCCGTGCAATGCTTGAATTGGAATATAAAAATTTCATTACGTAGTAAAAATGTTTCCCTAGCTTGACACATTTCTTGGGAATGTAAATTTTACCTTTTATTGCAGGCTTTGATCGTGAACCAGCGGCCGGAAGTATGGGAGGGCTCTGAGTTTATACTGAGTTGTATGGCGTACGGGTCTTCGGAGATTGCGTTCACTTGGTACAAGGACGGGGTCAAAGTGAACTTCAACGGTACAACTCGGTTAGTGTTAATTGAAGTCATTTTTCTTCGATTTTCTTTCAATATTTTCCTATATCAGCGATCTAATAACAGATTTTTATTAGCCTTTCTATGCGTATTTTTTTACTTTACATTAATGGTGACGAACACGCTGTTTATCGCGCATACCAATGTAGGCGGAGAAAATCTGGGACCCTTATGTAAAGACGCTCCGTCTCAAATCAATACACTACCGTTCTCCACTTACCGCCAAATTCCGGAAGCATTACGTGTTGAGTGGCGGAGTCGTGCTGAACGTACGCTTTGCCTATATTCAACTACCTCGATTGAGAATAGAACCCACAACCTATTTTACATTTGCATTTGCGTGTTTACATTTGCACAAACAGTTAAAATAAACCATGAAATATCTCTCTTCCCTAGAGACATTTGGACGCGAACAGTAGCAGAAGACGCCTTAGGCCGGCGCATGTCGGTGCTCGGCGTATCGGGCGCGCAGAAGCCCGACAGTGGTCGGTGGTCGTGCTCCGCGGACGACTCCGGCAGACGAAGGTGTAGCGCTCTGCGGCTGACGGTACTGCGTCCGCCGGACATCCGGCTTGTGCCGTCTACGCTGACTGTTAACAAGGTAATTACTGTTTTCGGATCTAAGGCCCTCTTGAGGGTGGATCGACCGTAAACGCGGTAGGTTACGGGTTCAAATTTCAATCTAAGAAATATTTGACACTATTACACCACTCCATGCAATGCCTCCAAAAGAAGGAAGTGTCTTATTGAGAATAAGAAAATCTTAATAATAAACAAAACAACAAAAATGGTATCCTAAGTGTGATATTTTTTTTATTTAAATTAAAGACTGAGTACAATATGATCTCTCTATTTAAAAAAAATGTATTTAAAACAGAGAAAATATTAGCATATACATAAAGCAAGTCTTTAACGCTTACGTAATTAAAAAAAAAAAAAACTAACGTATCTAACAGATTCTAAAAACGACTAAAAGCATTATTAAATATTTGATTTCTATCTTCTCTAAGTACATTCTCTGGGTTCTCTAGGTACTTGCTATGATAAAATCAACCCAAAATGCTGTATATGAAGGTCTAAATTCGGTTAAGCCATAATGCTTCTTCTTATTGAAATAAACTTTCTAGTTTGAATATAATTTCATGCTTTTATGTTTTCACATTATTTTGGAATATTAATTTCATAATATACAAACTTCACTTTATTTATAGAGAAAACGTATTAAAATTTGAACGTAGCGGGACTCGAACCCGCGCCTCCTGGAAACCGACCAGGCGCTCTGACCACTTAGCCATTCGTTCTCGTCAAGCTACGTCGAAATTTTTATACGCTTGTTACAACTGAAAATAAATACTGTCGACCGACCTATATTATTTATAGCCTTCAACGTATATTATATTATTTAAATGCTATTTCCCAGGGTGACAATGTAAGTATAACGTGCCTGGCGGGCGCCGGCCGCGTGCACGGGGCGCTGGGCTTCAGCTGGGCGAGAGAGAGGTCCCTGCTGCCGCTAGCGCCGGGGAGAGAGGTCTGGGAGGACCTGTACCCTGCGGGGAGTGTGCTAAAGTTGTATAACGTTCAGGTAAATACGTACGTAATAATAATAATAATACTTCATGTCGTATCTGTATTTTTAGTTCTAAGTTTAAACTTATCTTTGTCACTAAAGGTATTAAATTTATGTGTATTTCAAATGAAAGAAATATAATATCAGTACGTTCAAATTATCATCAAGGCGGCGCGGCGTTAAGTTCCGCCACTTAACACGCAATTCCTCCGGATTTTGACCGAAAACAAGGAGCAGGGCGTTTTAACACTAGGCTCTGCCTACCCACGGCACATGCGGGCTATAGCGTACAGCCAAAAAAAATCATTTCTTTCATTTCGTCCGCAATCATAAATTAATTAAATCAAATCATAAGCTTAATTCAGTATTTAACAATAAAACCTAGATATTATAATAAAACGTAAGACCTAACCAAGATAAAGTTTTAATGAATCCCCATCTATTGTATCACGCCGCTAATTACCCCGCCGCCGCCGGTACTGAAACACGTACCTACAGCGAATGACAAGAGCATTGTTTCTTGTAAATCATTGTTGCTTACGAAAGGAACGAATGCGTCTTTATATTTGTATCTTAAATAGAATTAACTAGTTTATTTTAATGAGCTTTACAGCATCACGCTTATATACCACATATAACAGACTAGGTAGAAGGAAGTTAGTGTTACGTAACTCCTCACTTTCTTACTGTAGATTTTTTGTGTCATTGTGTATTGCGGAACTCAACGCCGCGTATTACCTTAGAGCGCGTATTATCTTAGAGGGAACTAGAAGTGCACTCTATTCCCCACATTCCATCGAACTTCAAAGCATTGCATGTTGAGTGGTGGAACTCAACGCTACGTTTTTGCCTTGGTACCAAGCGAAGAAACGGGAATATTATTAATAAATAATAATTAATTCTTTGAGTGGAGGATCTTACAACCGTCACGTTTTACAGTCAGACGCGTGTGCCATTGCGCCACGACGGTCTCAGTAGTTCTTATGTTCTTAATAAACTTAAATTATTAATATTTAATATTAACATATCTCGGAATATTGAACATTTTAATAAACACTACACTATTTATAACGTTTTACATTGATTATTTTTAGGATGCGTGCACAGAGTGTGTGTGTATAGTAATATAGTTAATGCTCAAAATAATTAGATATTTCTAATACGCTGCGTATTGCAAAATTTTAAAACAAAAGGTTTGAGGCCTGTTGTGCCTCACAGTCGAGGAAATTTAATATTTAATAATTTAATGTCCCTCGCCGTAACAAGAGAGTGTAACAAAGCGCTGGGTCGTCGAGTCAAAACTCGACAGTGATCACTAAATAGTAGATCACTAAAGACACAAGGTCTCGAAAATTAGGCGATGCGTGGGGAGTGTCTTACTAGCACTATATCCCCGACTCTGCTTGCGAGATACTGCGTGAAGAAAATAGTAGTACCTTGGAGAGGAAAAAAAATATATGTTTTTAAAAACACTGTGTAAGTAATACTTCCATTTAACAATTTGGATGAAAAATGATAAGCTTTATATCGTCATCGTATAATCAAGATATCCTTAATGGAGTATTTATTAAATTAAGGAAAAATTTAACTGTCTGAATTTTTAACTCTTTGATATTGAAAATAGCTTTTACGGAAAATCGAAATGGTTTCGAAATAAAATTTATAAGTCATGACTTCATAAATAATAATTGAAGCTATTTAAAAATTCGATCCTTCATAACATAAGGTGTGGAAACAAAATGTATTAACACTAAGTTTCGCTCTCTATCTGCTATATGGGAAAAATGGTAAAATTATTTTTTAAAGGAAAACCTATTTCATAGAAAAATACTTTTTTCCTTCGTTATCTTATTTAGTAAATATTTTTAGAAATCCGGTGAGTTTCGATGTCAAGTATCGTCAGTGGCCGGTACTAATGCTAAGGGAGTGACGATGTGGGCGTTAGGTGTTAAAGATGAGGCCTGTGAAACGGAAGCTTCTCACGGTCTCAGGTGGCCCAAAACCGCTCCTGGGGCACATGCTTCTGCTACCTGCCTTCTTGGGCATAGTGGAGAGTCTACAAGGTAGGGAACAACAGACTATAATCTAATTTTTTCCTAAATATTTCAAAAAGGTTCGAGAAGCAATGTTTTTCCTTCTGAATCATAATTTTTTTTTCACAGTTTCTAGAAATATTTTTGTACTTCCAAAAATCATCTGAAAGTTGAAATCTAAAAATTTTGAAATAATATAAATATGTAAAATATAACATTTATTTGATTTAGGAAATCAAATGACTTAATGAATACGAGTACATTATCCGCTATTAACAACTTCGTCTAAATCTTTAAATTGCTTTTAAACTGTTAATAAACTGAACTTTGAAAGTCTGAACTAAGTTATTAGTTAGATAACTTGGCCAGTGAATTGAATAACTTTCAAAAGATTAAGTAATTTGCGGCGATCTATCGATTCACTTCGGATCTAGATTTTGCGAGCCGAAGACAACTCAGCATGGAGTCAAATGGATGTCGCCGGACTTCTCTGGATGCATCGCCGATTCTTTGAAGGATATTTACGAACAGGTATTTTGTTATGATTTTTTTTAAAGTGAAACTTAAAATGAATGTACAACTAAGTAAACTATCAGGGCTATTTATATTTTAATAAAAAACGAGAAAGTCAGACAATATACAATCTCTTTTGTAGTTTGAGATTCAAGAGAGATTGGCTGTAGCGTTTATTTTAAATTCAATTTCATATACACGTGTATTTTCTGCACAATATTCGCTTTAGAAATCATGAAATTCTTTTTCAATCGTATAATTCTCGAGTAAAATTTGATATGTTCACATAATAAGATCTTTAATTTTCACGATTATTACACATATTAAATGAAACTAATTTAACCGGATTAATCGTGTATATTTAAGATTTTTACATTTTGGAAACCCGACGTTTCGTTTGATATGTTCATTTTAGTAGCAATAAAAATGAGGATGTTATAGCTCAGTGAGCTCATACATGCGCAAAATGGAGCAAAGAAATGAATAAGCGGGCCCTCAGTTGTCGATATTCTGATAAAAAAATAATTTGAAAACATTTGAAAAAACGTGTTGATTTTTATTGGCCTAACTATAATTTTATAACAATAATATACGAATTGTGATTTCACAGATATTTTTGTTTTATTGGCATATATGTACGTAAGATTACAACGAAATTACCAATATGTTACCTAACTAATCAGCTTTTGGATACTAAGAAACAATAATATTAAAGTACTATTAAAAATATAATTAATTGTTTTGTTACATAAAACACATACTGTGCAATATGAACTGCAAACAATAAATATTATTAAAAAGTACAGTATATTTATTTGGATGAATTTTATATAAGAAATAATAATGAACCCAGTTGTAGCGCAGGACACAAGTATGTGACTCTAAACGGCACAGGTCATAAGTTCGATTTTCACTCGGGTAAATGAAATGTTATATTTAATATTTTTTATAAAACTGTTTAATTTTCATTTCTGTAATATATCAAAGCCAGGGGTCTGTGCAAGTTCGCTATATCCCTTTGTAGATAAATATTTCGATGTCACATTTCATTTTAGAAAATATTTACTGTTCTTTAAATATCCTTGTATATATCTAAGAAAATCAAGCTAAAATAAATAAAACGAAAATTAAGAAATGGTCAACGACAAAATGATTTCTTCATCTGAAGAATGATGATTCTTGAAAATAAAAACATCTACACCTTTCAGTTCACGCGCATATCCTACGGTTACTCCTGGGAGAATGTATCCAATGTCGCACACCAATACGGAGCAGTTCTTAGGTTCCTTCCCGCCCATCCCGGGGAAGGCACTCTACCTTTACAACATTCCAGGGAAATGCTGGAATATTTACGGTCAGCTGCTGGGAAATTCCAGGATAGACAAGAAAGTGTAGCTCATCTGCTAATTATATATGATACGCTGTTGAAACATCCTGACGCGTTTTTGGATGAAGAGGTAACTTGTAATTATACATTCATTATAAAAGTTAATCAGGATAACCTAGAATTATGAAATTTGGCAGATAGCATCGACAGGTATAGTAGTACCTAGTCTAGCTACCTACTAGTTCAGTAAAAAATATGAAAACTTTATATTTTTAGTTAAATTCTTAAAAATAGTAGCCTTAAAAGGGGGGCAAAATTTGATATTAAAGCCAGTTCAAGTAAAGTATTACATGAAAGGGCTTGTTGTATATGTTACAATACATATTTTATGTATAATCCGGCGGAAAATGGGGAAAGGAGTAAACACTAGGTTTCTGACCTATAGCGGAATACGGCGTGACGCTAAAAAATAAATAAAATAAATCAGCTTCACGCTGCATCCCGCATACGGCAGGGTAAGCAGAGGAAACTTAGTTCTGAAGGCATTGCGTTTTGAGGAGCGGAACTTAACGCTGCGCTTTTGCTTTTCGACACCAGAGCGAAGAAATGAAAATATAAATGTAAATAAATATTTCCTTTCCTCGAGTGGTGATGGCCACAAATAATAAAGAAAAGAAGTATACAAAAAATAAATAAAATTAAAAATAATTAAAAATATTTCATAATTATGTTTCAATTTCATATTTTTTATACTTTGTTTGAAAGTTTTTACATTATACGTACAAATCTATCATTCCGCTCATATAATTTGAATACAACATCATAAATCTTAGAATCACTGATGCAAGTCCCCGTCCTCATTAATAATGGTTTTGATGAACACGCAGGAAGCTGTCGGGTTTATTAGCTCGTATAAATTACGTCAATTAACATGTAAATGGATTATCTAAAGCTAATGCTATTAACGTCGCTTGTATCGATTAATGATTGCCCGCGATTAGGTATTATAAATGATACATTGAGGTCAGTCGTCGTCAGAGACTAACTGGAGAACCTAGTGTTGAGACACTCCATTCCCATTAATACAATTCTTTTCCCCAATTTGGCAACTTAAAGCCGCCTTACACTACACAAGCGCTATAAAACTAAGCACTTATGTATATGTTTTAACAGACACTATGAGTGACTTTTAGAATATGATGTAGAAAAAGATAATTTTGTGCCGTGTGATCCCGGCCTAGAATAGGATCATCCTGGTACTGGTGGTGTCGTAAGAGGCGACTAAAGTACGTGTGGTAGAGTCACGTCGCCACGTGTAGCTCCTCTGGGGTTGCACGGAGTGGCTGGCAACGCACCTGTAGCTCCTCTGGGGTTGCACGGGGCCGTGGGCGGAGGTAATCACTTACCATCAGGTGACCCACACGCTCGTTTGCCGTGTCTTTTCCATAAAAAAAAGAATAATGTTACTATAAATTAATGATTCTATCTTACATCTATAAACTGGGCCAGTCAAAATATTTGGCATATAACGTTTAGCTTCTAATATATTGTTTTAGTTTCACGCTGTTTTCCGCAAATACCAGGGAAGGCAAAGGGAATTTGGGGACCTAGTGTTAATATACTCCGTTCCCTTCAAGATATTTCCGTTCTACATTTTGCCTTGACGAGAACAACGAAATGAAAATAATAAATATTTCATATTCTCGAGTATCAAATCCACAACCTGTTATGATTAATGTCACACACATGAGCCACTGGCCTCACTAGATAACATTTAATGTTAAAGGATAACTTTATAGACTTGTTTTGCACTTCTTCAATAAAAATCGGTCTCAATCAGCTCTATTAGAGTTAAAATTATTAGTGAGTTTAGTATTGTAATATTGACAAATCAAACAAACGAACAGTATGTTATTAACATAGAAATTAATTTGGAGCATTAAAATTACATCATAAATTATCTCCTTAAAGCTAAATATTTACAAATAAACATCGAATCATATATGATATAACATATTAATAATAGTAGAGTAGTTAAGTCCATTGTGAGAGACAAACACACAAAGCAAATTAATCAACGCCAATAGTAGTATTCGAGTGCTATATTCAATATTAACAACAATTGAGCAGGCTCTCAGTAGTAGGCGCTACATCAGAAGTAAATGTAGCGTGTGATTACTTAGGATAATATATAAATTGACATAAGAAGTTTAAATACACAGAGTTAGGTTGCGTGGGTTTGATTTGACAGAATTGGTTGTTGGTTTAGACATTATTAAGTCTAGGCTGATTATCTTACTTCTAATACTGTAATTTGATTTATTAGGTTAGTCAACACTCTCTTGATAAATTTGTCGAAGGTTGATTGTACTTGTAATAATTATGAAAATAACCTTGCCGTGTGTATTATAGTACAAAAATCGTTATTTTCTTATAATAAGTATGATTGTGAAATAATTTTATCATTATTAGAATTAGGATTTGAGGCCGGTTCAATAGCGTAAGAGTAATAGCGTGCTACAGTAACGTTGTGAGTTTGATTCCCATTCGGGAAAATTAAATATTTAATAAATTCATTTCTTCGCTCTAGTGTAGAGACAAAAAACGGCGTTAAATCCTCCAATTCAACAAGCACTGCAACTAAATTCGGAACTAGAGTTCTGCGAAAAATGGGAAATTGAAGTGCCTCAATGGGAATGGAGTGTCTTAGCACTAGATTCCAAGGTTCCCTCTGCCTACCCTGCTATGTGTGCGGAGTACAGTTTGAATCTGAAAAAATAAATAGAATTATACAGTCATATATTAGGTTTGGTTCACGGTAATCACCGTGTTACGCTCTTACTTTACATTTGTTAAATTTTTACTCGGAAGAAGTTTCTTTCGTTTCGTTTTCGTTTATTCTTTATTTAATATTATCTTTACCTTTAAAATAAACGAAAAGCGTAGTTGTAGCTCAAAAGGTCACTGTAGCTCAAAATCTTATTACAATAATATTAGGTTACTTTTGCTTCCCCTGGTAATGCGAAAATTCATAATAATGTATCCATGTTTTTGTATATTACTGTAAACCATCGAAGCGCTAGAGACGAGATTTTATTTGTAGTACAAGCGGAATCGCTTGTACTACAAAAAAAATCTCGTCTCATAATATTTATTTATTTATGAAATTTATTTATTTATTTATAACATTATTTCAATCGATTTAATAAAATAATGTTTTGTAGTAATATTGACGCATACAATAATTAATACTGACATATGTATCTCTTTTTTATTTATAAAACGATATAAATAAAAGTAACTAACAAAATGTTAAGGTCTGTTAATTAGTTAAGCCGTTTCTGAGATTGGCGTGCACAAAAGGAGAGACAAACCGACAAACAGATCAAAATTTAAAAAATCATTGTTTTCAGTTCTATAACATTTATAAATACTTCTAATAATAAATAATTTTCTCACACCCATATACTACAAGCTTTATATATTAGTGAAGGATATTTAAAAGATAAAAAATGTTCTTAATTAAGATCATTTGAATTTCATACAGGAACTACAATTATATTATTATTTTAGAAAATTAAATCATAACTTCAATATTTTAAAACAGCAACTGTTGAGTTTCTTGCCGGCTTCTCAGCAGAAATCTTTCCCTTCCGAGGCAGTGGTTCGATTCTAAAGTGTTTCTAACAGTCTATTTTAATAATTTTTGAATTTGAATATATTGCATGTACAGTTAGCAATATAGTACAATTTTACTATAGGTACAGGTAACACGTAAAGCTATAGAATAAATTTTAAATGAATCAATGACTCATAACGAATGAACGAACGAACGAAGCTGGATATAATGTTGAACGCTGTATGGAAACTGAATAGTTTTTTTCCGTTTATTATGTGTCCGATGAAATATATATTTTATATATTTATTAAGTTTTGGTGGAGCTTTTAAATTCTAATTTCTTTAAAGTAAAATGATAAAATAGAAAAAAAAAATAGGGAGGTAGGTACGCGTTTTTAAATCATTTCATTTACCATGATTTTTCTTTTGTTCAAAATGTTGGTTTAGAAATATTCAACATGTACATATATAAATGCCGCTGGTTGTCACTCATCCACTTCCATTGGTTGGCTGTTAGAGATCCACCTTTGTAAGCTAAATGTTTTTTAATGTTTTATTTTTCTTATGTCTTTTAATGCGATAAAGAATAAATTCTTAAAGCAACCATTAATTAATAATCAAAAAATAATACATCAACACACAAAACAGAATCCACCCACAATTAAAACATCAATACGCTAATCCCAATAAGGGCTTCATTAAGGCCCACACAGGTCCCAGAGTAGTTGATTAACAAATGCTTGTAGATAACCGGCGGCTTAATATCCCTATTGAGAGACCCTTGTATGTGACGATGATCTACTCTCCTTTGAGTATATGTTTGTTGAATAACTTAATTGATATGTAGTCTAATGTATGTAGACATATATGTTTATCTTTGGCTTTGGGTATTTATGTAAAATGTTTCAATATTAAGTTGATAATAAATTTAAATATAAATAGATTTACCTCAACACGCAATGCCTCCGGCATGGCGTCGGCGGCAAAAGGGAAACGGAGTGTCTTAACACTAAGTTCCCTCTGCCTCTACCTTATATTTGCTTTGGTAGGCTAGTAGCAGATATATATATCGGACCCACAATCTGTCGCGCTTATAGTCTCACTTCTCAGGACTGGCCTTAATAAGATTTAAATGAAAATAATAATTTCAGAAAATATACGAGTTACAAAACGCAATAGTGGACACGGCGGCGATGAAGGACAGTCTAGACCACCACTACCAAGAGTTCACTGTTAAAACCAAGCAAGTCCGGGAAGACAGTGCGGCCCACTTCACCTTTACTCCAAGTACTGGGTCCGATGAATGGCTTCTGACTTCCACTGGAGTGGAACTGGTGCCTAAGACTGGGGACGCTTCGGTGGTAGCCGTTCAGTACCACGATTTGGCAGCTCGCTTGCCTTCATTGAGAAGATCCATCGAATTTAAGTATGTTTTGTTCTTTTTATAGAAAATGTATTAAAAAATTCACGTCCTAAGATTTCAAACTCCACTTTTTAATACTGTCTAAGCGTTCTAACCACTAAATTTTACGTTTATTACAACTTAAAATAATTAAGTTATTAATTATATGGATATAACATTTGAAAAAGGTACAAAAAGTGTCTGGCTTATATATATATATATTAGATTTTTCATGAATCCAATGGGCATGTACTGAAATTGTAATTGATAGGGGTTTTTTTTTATTCATTGCATAAGATAAAAGAGTTAGCAGGTTTCCTTTTTGAATTACAGAAAAGTAAAGAAAACCCTTCCTGTGGTAGTTATTATCCAGTGAGTAAAACGGATTATATTTGCCAATTTTGCTATAATTATTTTATTATTTTTCATATTAATAATAACTTTAACGCTTTTATTACATCTGCATACTGATCATTTTATTATATATTTTTTATGTTTTTATATGTTTTGAAATTAATTCTTCTGTTTTTTACATAATTATTTATTTATAAGTTCCTCTCTCATTTACATATAATTTATTATAATTTGTTTATTTTTGTTTATTTACCACCCACCCACTACACCGTGGGCGTACAGCACGACAGTTTCCAGGAGCGGTCGCGAGGTGGAGTTCAGGCTGGCATCAGCTCAAGTACAGATATCAGCAAGTAGGAATGACGCTCATACTGTCACTTTGCTGTTTGTGCATTCGAGAAATTATACTGCTATAGGTAATGTTAATTATCGGTTATTTTCCTTATTATATACTACAAAAAAATATTATATAAAATTAGAGCCTACCAAAACGGGCTTCTCATTAATCAATCCGATTTAGGTTCTAAACTAGCCTGCGGTCTTCGAACCCCCAGTGAGCCTCGCACGTGGGTGACCAAGGCGTGCGAGGTGCGTGTCCCGGAGCCCACGCACGTCGCGTGTCGGTGTCGGGGACTCGGCACTTACGCGCTGTTCACTGTCGCTAGGTCTACGCTTGTGAGTATATATATGTATGATACGCGACTGGCTGTGGGCACGGTCTCCACTCTTGAAATAATTGTTTAACTGTGGGATATAGCGTGAAGCTGATTTTGTTTTATTTATGGAATGCGTTCCGGGATGGTCTGTAATTATTAATTCCCCTAAAACCAGACCGAAGCGGAGAAAGACCTCCGCGGCGTGGTGTCGGTGGCGGTGGGCGTGGGCGGAGCCATGTGCCTGGCAGCGGCCGCGCTGCAGCTGCTGAGCCTGGTGCCGCGCCGCGCCGCGCGCCTGCCCGTGCTGCTCAAGGCCGCCACCGCCGGCACGCACTCCGCCGCCGTGCTCGCGCTGCTCGAGTGCGACACGCGCCAGGAGGAGGCCTGCCCCGGCGCGCTGGGCTGGCTGTGCGCGGCGTGCTGGTGCGCGGGGTGCGCCGCGCTGTGCGCGCAGCCGCTGCTGCTGCAGGCCGAGCTGGCGGGGCGGCACCAGCGCGCGCCGTCCGTCGCCTTGCTCGCGGGTACTGTGTCCAGTTGTTTAACAAAATCCAAGTACCTAACTTTATTTTAAAATATTTTTTATTTTTAACTTTTTAATTCGTTATTTGAAGTCGGTGTTTTTTTCGTTAAAAGTTAATTTATAATTTTACATACACTTACATAATAGAATTATTATTGTGTATATAATTATTGTGTATATAAGTTACAAATATAAATATATATTAAAATTTACATAGAAATTGTTTTGTTTAATGTTAGACTACTTGCAATCTCTTTTTAATCATTTGTTTTTTAACGTTATCGTTTTATCAGGGAGACTTTCAAAAAGACAACATAAGCAGTACTACTTCTGGGAACATATGTATATGAGAAACCCTTTGCTATAAAAATTAAGTACAAATGAAAAAGCGAAATAAAATATTGAGAAATATGGTTTTTTTGTTTACATTTTGTTTTACGCCCAAATTAATACATTATAGGTGTAAAACTGCAAAATATATGAAGTAACATTAAATAAATAAACGTGACACTGTACTGTGACAAAAACGGGGAAGAGGTTAAAAAATCATATGATTCGTAGTTTGTGAATAGTCTTATAAGACAAGGGAAATTCTATTTTACACCTGCTTATAATTTTTGATACAGGCGTGTGTACACTGGCCGGCCTGACAGCGCGCCTGTGGGGCGGAGCGCCCCTGCAGCTGGGGGCCGCCGCGCAGGCCGTGTGTGCGGTGAGCTGCGGGGCGCTCGCGCTGCTCTGCCTCGCGCTGGCGTTGTGCGCCGCGCTGAGGCTGCGCAGTATCACTCACAAAGTTCCCGCCGAGCGGCGCTCGTTTCTGCGGGACAGGTGAGTACTTGTAACTGACACAGTGCGCTACTAAACTAAAGTGCGAGTGCTCACGGCGCGGCGCGTTGCAGGGCGCGCGTGGTGCGGCACACGCTGGCGGCGCTGGCGTCCACGAGCGCGGCGCAGGCGGCGGGCGTGTGGTGGGCGCAGCCGGGCCCGCGCGCGCTCGCGCACGTGCTCGCGCTGTCCGCTGCCGCGCTCGCCAACGTCAGTACCTATGCATACCCATACCCTACTTACATGAAAATATCACTAAATGGCAGTAGCATTCCACTTGCGAAACCCTATCAAACACGCTCAAACTGCAACATATTCACAACTTAGAATTACTACTTCAAAATGTCATTTCCCCAAATGACTACTATAATTAGTTATCGTTCACATATTATGCATATCAACACGTTAACACTTAAACTAGCTATACATTTCACTTGTGATTGAACATGCAAATCAAAGTTTACTGAATTCTCTTATGAAATTTAACATTTACTATATAATATTTACTAACAGCTAACTAACTTAGCTACTAATTTAGCATTAACAATTAAAATTTTATTGAAATAAAATTTTAATTGCTAAGATGTCATAGAGAAATTTTAACAATTATTAAAAAAAAATAACATTATAAGATTTTATAGTACGTATGACTAAATATTCTCGAAACAATAATCTAGGGCATTACAATGTTGGTGTGCTATGTGATAAGAGACGAGCATTGTCTTCAATCAGCGCGGAGACTCCTATCACTACCGTCGAGTAGAGACTGGCAAGAGTCTCCTGCTGGAGATACTTCTCTTAGCTGTAAGTTAAATAATCTACAATTTTTTTTTTTAATTTTGCATATTACCTAATCCTCCTTTGTAAATAAGCATATTATTTCATAACCATTTTTAAAGATTAAAGTTTCAAAAGTTACGTAGAGTTAACATTAAGATGTATTGCCACAAACAAATCCAATATAACATATTAATAATAGATTCCATATATATATTTTTCTATTTTAATTAAATTATTAAAAAATCTTCTTTCAACATAGTGTACATAAAACAAGGAGGAGAGGTAGAAAGTAGAGGAGGTGCTGGAATAATTGAATCGACATCGTCTCCAGTATCACCGCTCGCGTCATATTGGCGAGCGCCCGGACTTGAAAGTCCTGCTAGAATGCACAGGTACATCGTTGTATAGTATGAAACAAAGTTACAAGTCTAAATGTTTTAAACTACGTAACTGATTTTAATGTGGTTTTCACTAAAAGACAGGGCTTCAAGATAATTTATATATATATATATATATATATATATATATATATATATATATATATATATATATATATATATATATATATATATCTATATAGGAAATGTATATTATATTTGAGCAAAGAAAATATTAGCAACGATTTGTAATGTGATGTGCCGTAAGAACATATTTTTTATCTGCTTCCTTACCGAAATGGGAAATAGCTATTAAGAATTCTACGGGAATGAAGACTCAAGCATTTTACACATATATCTGTGTATTGTGTTTTATTGATTTAAATATAAAATGAAAAGATCATATCATTCCAATTTAAGTAACTGCCTGATTGGCTTAATATGAAGTACTATTTAATAAGTTTCTTTCACGCTTTTGCTAAATACTGTAAAAAAGGAAATCTTAAATTTATATACATATAAATAATGTAATTATAATGATATATTGTAATTATTACAAAACACCTTACATAAACAATCAATTTTTATTGGTAATCCGATACAAAAAAATAAAACCATAACTTTTCTATCCATACAGAAGACAATCAACACCAGACAGTAGAGCAGATATCGTCAGATGCGTCGAATACAAAGACTCACTACTAAGTCCATTACGATACGACGGACACCATGTGACTACTACTCACGCGATATGTGATCTCATACCACATACCCCTAGAAATCCCCAAAAACCCCACATTCCCTTAAATTCCTTAAAATCACATAGCCCTCAACCCGAATACATGGCCCGGGTTTGCTTAGAACTTGGGGTCTTAAAGACCCCACCAGTCGAAACGCCATTACTGACGTGCTCAGTAGACTTCGAGCCCTACGACAAAACAATCGACACGTCAAAAGAAACTTGCACAATATGTGTACAATCTAATCCAGACGTGTCAAACATAACTTCACCGCCAATAAAAAGCTGTTTAAAAAAAACAAAAAAAGACTTTTCGTCGAGCATTTCCTTGCCATCAATGGATGTGATGGACAAGTCCAAGTCAGACATAGAAGAAGTCAACAGAGAGTGGAATAAAGCCTACGACTCTCCGGACACAGACCGAATGCTAAACAAAATATCTGATGACCTGGATTTTCTACTAAACAGGACCCAGGATAAAAGTACCAACTTAAGTCAAATAGAGGAAGCTCCGACTTAGACAAGAATCTAGGATAATAGATAGTTTAATAGAAAATGGTAACAGGGGTGCGTTTGTGTACATATTATTTTTATAAAGTGATATAAAGTGTAAATTTCTTATTCGTGTATAGAAAGAAAATGCAGATTTATAGTCGATTGGACAATTATTTATTCGTGGTATGTATGAGGATTTAGTTGTTTTATTTACAGAAAAAAAAATCTTAATTTATATCTAATATAAAGCTTGTGGTGCTTAATTTTAAATTAAGTTTAATTTTCTCGTAAATTTATATAAATAGAACAAAAATTACTTAATTTTATTATTAATTATAATTAAAGTTATTATTTTATTATATAAAGCCTTAAGAGTAAACTAAAACAGTAAAAAATCTGCTATGTGTGATATATTATAAAGACGTTTCTAAATAATTCATTTACAAAATAAACTAAAGTAATTAATCATAATTAATTTTAAAAACAATTATTGTTGCAAAATAATAATTAAAATAACTAATCGATAACAGAATTGTGCTGTCGTTGTATTACATTTACACATTCTTATTCATAGCGCCATTTCTACAGATTCGAATTCCGTTCCAAAGAATCTATGTATATTTAATATAAAATTATTTTCATAATCTAATTAATTGGAATAATAGCACAGATCCTTTACAACCCATATACAGAACAGAGTGTTCTGTCACTAGATCTCTCCTTCTATCCGCAAAATATAAAAAAATCGTACCATATGAAACAACTACTGTAAAAAAAAATCAAGGCAGCTTAAGAGCTCTCTATATAGAAAATTCGTATATTTATTTTTCAGCCAATCATTTAAATTTATAAATTTAATGTAAGTAAATGAAATTCAAAATCCTTGTAAATTTTATTGAATAATACCTAGTAATTTGTAAATAACTTACTTTTAAGAAAGTATTACTTTATTCTACAAAAGCTCTCATGTTTTAGTTTCTTTTTCTATCTATAATTAGATTATTAGTATATTTTTTAAATTTTTATGATTTTTAATAGTAATTAATTTTCATTTTAACTTTTGCAAATACTAGTCAAATTGTATTTACACGAAATAGTAGACCAAATTTAAATACATATACAGAATCTATGAAGAATAAATCTTTATATTATATCTGTTACACGGCAAACGAGCGTGCGGGTCACCTGATGGTAAGTGATTACCGCCGCCCACGGCCCCGTGCAACCCCAGAGGAGTTACAGGTGCGTAGCCGGCCTTTAAGGTGGGTTGGGCGCCGGGGCCCGGCATTACCTGATGCGAAACGCAGTGGCATAAAGCCACTACTTCACGCCGGTTTTAAATGCCGGGGGTGGTAATGATCCGGTCGAGTCTGCCCATGCGTGTTGCCATTGCTGGCGACGTGACTCTACCACACGTACGTTAGTCGCCTCTTACGACACCACCAGTACCAGGATGATCCTATTCTAGGCCGGGATCACACGGCACAAAACATTACATATTAGAATTAAGAAACAATATTTGTGACAAGTATATTTTGTTTTCGTTTTAAATGTTAACAACATACGACAGGAAGTATTATAAAAGTTACCAACGTTCTATTCATAAATAATAAGTAGTTTTTTGTTTTATTTTTAACCTTTCAGTATACGATTAATTTTAGTTTTATTAAAAAACTTTTAGTTTTTTGTTAAATAATAATAGCGTTAAATTTGTCCAAACCGATGTTTATAATCGGTGTTAAATGTAAATAAAATGTGTAAATATGTTAGAAACGATTCTAAGCGAATTATGTATACATTTTGAGTTAGATCAAGTACAATATATTTTTTATTTACAATTAAATACAATTTTTTACTATTTACATTGATTGTTTCATTTCAATTTACTTTCCTACTTATTCCTATTTTCATCAAACCATTTGTAATATCTGCCATCAGTTAGTTACATAATTTACAAAAACATTTATTTTAATATATAATTCACAGAACAAGATAATTGAGTAATACGGTATTAACATATTACATTAGGCAAGTACTACTTAACTTAACTTAACTAACTTAACTTAGCTTCACGCTTTATCCCTAGCGGGGTAGTCAGAGAGAACGGAGCGCTAAACGCTACGGTTTCTACATACCTCTTTCGCCTCGTCCACTGTCATCAACCTCTTCATACATGCCCTCCGGGGGATCCTCATGCTTTTTACGTGACCTTCCTCCAGTATTAGTACTTCACACTCTCAGTATTAGTACTACACACACACACATATATAGCGCCTTCAGAATTCAGCGGAAAATGGTTTTTTTTTTTTTTTTTTTTTTTTTAATTTTATTTCTTAACACTACAGACACTTGGTCCGTACACTTTTTAAATTTATTATTATATCTAATATCCTTATCATATATATTAATTACATTGTCGTTTACATACAATCAATATCTATAATAAGCAAATTATATTTTTATCTTTACATTATTTTACAAAATTTACTTAGATCTAAGGTTAAGCGAGTGTTTATATTTATATATATATTTAACAATTTTACATATTACACTATATATTTAATTACATAATTATAAGTACATGCTACACTTTTATCGTAATTGATTTGGATGTGAGGAATTTTGCACTATTATAAGGGCATGACCGCTATGGTGGAAGAGGTGACTGCTGCGTTCCTATCTTTCAAAGCCATCTTTAAATTATATTCCACAATGCTTTTTGTCGTTGCCTTCGTCGCGTTCCGAATTAACATAATTACTGCGTCATCTTTGCCTTCACTATAGTACGTGCAGGTGTCGGTGTGCCGAGATATTGCTACGACGGCGTGCGAAACGCTATCATGCAGCTGTAGCCTAATAGGTTTAGTGTTAACCACTATAACAGTCGCGCTGGTCAGACCCTGAGACTCGTGAATTGTCAGCACCTTCGAACCTGTTTCTCCTCCCCACCCCTGCGCTATCAGAGATTCTTTCTCCTCCTGGGTAAATGTGAGATACAGTGTGTATTTTAGATCTCCCGGTACTGGTGTCATTTTGATATCCTTTATAGAAAGGGATCGCACTACACTCTTAGACGAGTATATACCAGGATATATCTGTCGCAGGGCGTAGGCGACGTCCATGGGACTTCTGTGAGTACACACCAAGTTTTGGTTGAAGAGTTGTGGCGGCTTACGGTAAATCATTTCGAAAAGATTCTCTCGGTCTATATAGGGTAGCTGATTTACATCTCCAATCAAAAGAATCTCCTCGGCTCCGGAGATTCTGCCTGCCATCACTATCGCTCCAAAGTGGTTCATTAAAGCTTCGTCGACTATCAAGCGGTAACACTTGTCTGATTCTCGTCGTCCGTTTACCAACATTGAAGCCATAGTGCGGATTTTACTTTTAACCAAATTCCCTATACGTTCCGAGAGCCTCTCTCGAAGTTCGTTGGCTGCTTCCGTCGTACTTGTTACGACTGTATCCCTGGCAATGTCAAATTGTTTCACTATCCATGTTGTCTTACCACACCCGGGAACACCGTTGACCCACATCATCTTGGGCACCTTCCACGTAAATGGAGCTGTAGATTCAGGGGTGTTATCTAGGTGTAGAGCCATTTCCAGCATTCTTTCCTCCAGCATAATCCTAGTACATTTTGCAGTAACCACCATGGGATCATTGGCAGGCGTGTTGAATTTGAGGTATCCTGTTCTCCTGGTCTCCTCTTCATTCAACTCGACAAAGCCAGATGTTGCATTGTATGCTGCCATGTAAGTGCCTTTCATGCTTCCCGCGATGGTCTGGCCGCTATCGCTATTATATATCGCGCCTTCTGCCTCTTTAAGTTTTACTCCCAAAATTGAGTATCCGCCTTGAAAAGCAAGTATAATTTCCTTGCAAGTTCTAAACTTGACTTGTTTGGTAGCTTTCAGAACTGCAAGGAATTCCAACATGGCGTTCTTATAGTGGTCCTCGTGCTCTCGAATTGGTAAGAAGTCTGGTGGTTGTACAATATCCATTGCCGCCTTTGTAGGTTTTGGCCGGGATGTTGTCGCTGGAACTTCTGTCGATTTCCTTGTGAACTCCTCCAGTGCTACCGCCTGTCTGTCATCCGCACGAAGTTTCCTTCTACCAAATACGTTTCCCAAAATTGCACCAAAGCCTCTGCATATGGCCTTCGCAGCTGAGTGTTTTGTCTCTGGACTTTTGGTTTTGTCTTCTGCGGTCAATCGTTGAAAGCGTTCTGAGCCACTTTCGGTGGTTAAAAGGGTTTTTTGAGGATGATCTGCTTGGGTGCTGGAGTGTGCAGGCTTAAGGTAACTGAGGTCTTCACCTCTGTCCTCGTACACTATGACCTCATGTTGTTTGGAGGCCATTATGCAACCCAGTCGGTCTGCCACTTCTCCTCTGTTATACTCAACCACCATGGCATCTATGCTTATTATTCGTGGCCCTTGTTCTGTTGTCTCACTCAGTTTATGGAGCAGCTCACAAGCCCGCGCGAATGGTGTTTTTTCACCCCAGTCGAGGAGTATTATCGATTTGTTTTTCGATTTCACTATTCGACATGTAATGTCACCAACCATCCTCGTGGGTAACGCTTCATAGATTTTGCGTCTTACTGCGATTTTCTTGGTGCTACCATTCAACAGACTAGCCAGACCAGGTGATATCGCGATGTATTTGTGATTTCTAGGCTTGCAGAAGCTTATGCCCAACCTTTCAGTATTTTCATCCATGTAGAGGGCCACACCTATTGTTCTTAATCCTGGCTTGCTCCTTTGGGCGTGTTGTAGCAGCTGGAGTGCAGTGTCTATATTTATATGTTGCGGGTGTATGTTTGGTATTTGTTGACCTACGTGTGTGTTTGTGCTTGTTTGTGCTATTGGTGTTGATAGGCTATGGGAATCTCCTGTATTTCTGGTGCTGTTTCGGCGACATGCGATACTAAAAGACTTTAGGGCATAATCGAGGAGAGCCTTCCGAAAGATAGGATTTATCATAATGCTTGGAAGATTGGCTTCGGTTAGGTCTATATCGATATGCGTTTGGAGATCGAAGCGGTAAGCAGCAAATCTTGGACATTCGAATAAAATGTGCGTTACAGATTCAGGTGTTTCTAGATCGCATTCGCAACTCGGAGAATTTTTCAGTTTAAACCGATACAGATATTCTGCAATACCTCCATGTCCCGTTAGCATCTGGATGTGAAGCGGTGCAAATACCGTCGTTCTCGTTATTCTGAATGCTACTTCTACATCTGGGAGGAATTTCTTTGTAACTGCTCCTGTCTGGGATGTTTCATACCTGTCCTGCCATATGCGGACAGATTCTTTTCTTATCGTTTCTTTAACATATGACAATGGAATTTTGTCATAGTCCTGATCAGAGTCTGCGAGTGCCGCTGCTTTTGCTAGTTCGTCGGCACGTTCATTTCCAGCAATACCCACGTGTGCTTTGAGCCAGAACAATCTAATTTCTCGCCCCTGTGCTTTGATCTTCCTCACGCTTTCCCTTATTGTCTTTGCTAAGGGGTGGCCCGAATTAGGATTTCTTAATAGTTCCAGTGACGATCTGGAATCGCTTAAGATATTAACTATTGAGTCGTTGCTGTCTGCCACGTTTCGTATCGCCCTATCTAGTGCGTACAGTTCGGACTGGAAGACCGTGCAGTTTGGATGTAGACTGAATTTTTCATAACCGGTCTCCTTTCCTTCTTCCCATCGTGACAGGGCTGCTCCCACTTTTCCTTTGATTTTACTACCGTCAGTAAAAATCTGGGCGCCCTCGATATGATGTAATTCGATGGTATTGGGATTCAAGTCCTCCAGCAATTCGAACTCTATAGCTACTTGTGTTGACGGGTGTGACTTGCTTAGGTAGGTCTCTTCGACCTCGAGCTCCTTTCCAGATGGGAGGTAATTTTTACAAAACCCTCTTTTTACTTTGTAGAGGCTCGCATTCTCTTTTATTCTTATATCTAGTGGCAATAGACCACTGAGCGAAAGTGCAGATACTAAAGATACCGTCCTGTACGCTTTGCAGATTTTTTGAGCAAAACCTCTCTGGAGCGCGTTTAGCTGATCTTGAATCGCTTGCATGTCTGTTGACCTAGACCAGGCACTTGCAGCGTACATGATTATAGGTTCCACAACCGCCGCGTAGATGGTTCTTGTGACATCAGAATTTAGGCCCCAGTACACTTTCGCCGCGCACGCCAGCTGTTTATAAATATTTGCTGCTTTTTTTATTTGTGCAGACACGTGCGATTTGAAAGAGAGCCTATGATCGATTACTAGCCCTAGAATTTTTATCTCCTTGACCAGTTCGATTGTGGTACCTGACATGCATAAACGAAGGGGATCATACTTAGTCTTCCTCGTCAGCAACATAGCATTAGTCTTATGCGCTGCGAAGTTTAGCTTATTTCGATTCCCCCACTCTACGACTGTTTCCAGAGTGGTATTAATCATTTGTTCTAAGTTGTGTGTTGAATGATCTGCAAAAACTAAAGCTACATCATCAGCAAAGGCCTGACAGTACACTCCATTACAGTTCAGTTTTTGTAGCAATGAATCCAATATGATATTCCAAAAGGTGGGTCCTCCGATTGAACCTTGAACACATCCTTTTGTCGTAATCTTTTCGCATACTGTTCCGGCATAATTGACCGCTACTCTCCTGTTAGTCAAATAGGAGCAGACCGTAGCGTACAGGTTACGGGGGCACTTTTTCTCTCTTAGGGCCAATTTAAGGGTAGGCCACCACGCATTGTCGAAGGCACCTTCTATGTCTAATGAGACCAATATTACTATCTTTTTGTTGTCAACTTGTTGGTGTAGATGTCCTACCAGCTTGTACAAAGCGTCCTCGGTGCTTCGCTGTGGCATAAATCCGTATTGATTGGGATTTAGTGTGGGCAGAATATGCCATTGTATACGTGTGATCAGGAGCTTTTCAACAAGCTTTCCAAGCACAGGAAGAAGGCCTATAGGTCTTAGTGTTTTGGGAATACTGTAATCGTCTTTTCCCGGCTTTTTCAGAATGACAACGTGAGCTACTTTCCATTGCGTAGGGAAATGCGTTAGCGTAAGGCATTTATTTGCTAACGCCAGAAACACCTCCCTGTTGCAACGGATTGCTGCAACACATATATCCGCCGTTAACCCGTCGGGACCAGGGGCTTTTTTCGGATTCTGGGTATTTAATATCGTCTCTAACTCTTCCATTGCGAACGGGGGGTCATCGACGTTTCCTTCAATTTCGCCGTCATTTGCTAGCTCTCGGATTCGCATGTGATTAGGCTGATCCATCAACACATTGTCGTCAGGGTAGAATGTTTCTGCAAGAAGTTCTGCTGACTTTTGTGGGGTTAGGGTGAGACCTTCTTGATTCTTAAGTAGAAGGTCTTCTTGGCGCCTGGAAGTGTTTCTTATTACTCTATAAATCTTATCCCACATACTTTCTTTATCCTGAGACGTGCAGAAGTCCTTCCATCCCTGCGTGCTCTTTCTTGTCACTTCTTCTGCATATATCACTTTAGCTTGCATATATTCCTCTATTACAAGATTTCTTCTTGAGGGAGCTGCATTTTTGATACGTCTCTTTTTCCTTAGAGCATCTGCTTTGAGGGCCTCTAGCTCGGACGACCACCATGAAGGTATTGGGTTCCCTACCTTGGCTTTGAATTTTGGGATGGTTTTCACGCATGCATCGTGTATAGCATCCGTGTATGATGTTATTAGAGTGTCTAGTTCGGCTGGTGTTTTCACATCCCTTATGAAATCTAAAGTTATCACTCTATTCTCCAACTGAATCTTAAAAAGTGCAGAGAAGTCAACCCATTTTGCCTTTTTCGTAAAGTACCTTCGCGTTGTTGGTGGTCTCGCAGATTCTAGTGGTCTCCCTAGTCGCAGGGTGAAGGTAATTGCATTGTGGTCTGATGTTATAAGAGCGGAAAATGGTTAACGGAGTGTCTTAATACTAAGTTCCCTCTGCCTGTCTTGGTGAATGCGGGATTTTAGTTTATAGATCTTATAATAAAAAAGTTAACGATCTAAAGAGAATACTCTCTGGGATACATTTAGCACGACATTAGACTTTATTTGTTATCAAACACAATAAGTTTGATAGGATTTGATAGGATTCATAAATCCAAATAAAACTCAGGAGAATGTTCATATATCTGATACAGGTGGTTTATCAATCCGCTTAGATAGTTTTACTAGCGTTGGATTTTGGATATAATATTTTGTATTAGATATTTAAAAGTGGTATGGCGTTATGCATACGAAGAAGTCGACGTGGAGGAGACTCACATGTGTACATATGGTCCCCTCTGCATAATCTCACGTGCTATCCCGAATATAATTTTCGCTTTACAGAGGAATGAATTATTTTAATTGCCACGCTCTTGTAACGCAAAGCACGGCGGTGAGTTCCATCAGTCAACACGCAGCGGAGTGTCCTGAAACTTGTTAGGTTAAATTATATTTTCCTATCATACTTAGCGGAATAAATAAATTAAAATTAAATTAAATAAAAAATATAATATTTTTATTTAATATTTTTTTCATGTACATCTCCATATCGCATAAAAGTATAATTTACACAAAATAGTTTTCAAGTTATTTAAAGTATTGAATTAAAAGAGGTCCTCACTTACATACAGTTGAAATGAGGAAAGATGTAAATAAATAAAATCGGTGTCGACTTGTTAGTAGTATCCCACTTCTGCTCGCTCAAGTGAATTGCTCGCTTTTTAAGTGATTTAAAACTGATTTCTATAATGATTTATAGAATAATTCATTTTAGAAAAAGGTTTTTACTGAAACTATAAACACAATAGAAACTTAATTGGATCCATCGTATGCATTTATTGAGATATTTATAGCATTTATGATAATTGACAGCTATATTTTACTTTTTCTCTTTCTCTCTCTGTAGTCGGTGCCTCATGTCTGAGGATCGTATGTATCAAGATTCCATTTGGAGTGGATAATCAGCCTCCACCAGCCTGTGTTTTACAACTGTGTAGTTTATATGTTCATACCTATGTACGCATATACATAGGGGCCGTTGCAAGCGTGTGAATGTTGTGGGGTTAAACACGACAGGTTAAAACACGACAGGTTGTGGGTTCGATTCCTACTCGAGGAAAAGAAATATTTAATATTTTCATACGAGGCTAAGTGCGGCGTTGAAATCCGCCACTTAACACACATTGCCTCCTGAATCTATCGAAAAATGTCGTTATGGGAACGGATCGACTTAACTCTAGTTGCCTTTGAAACTGGTGTTACGTAAATAAAAAAAAAAAAATATAAGTGTTATTACCAAAATATACGCCCCTGACGGGGTTTTTTGTAACCAAGTGATGGACAGGATGTACGCCTAAAGGTATTCGTCGTTCCATCCTATAATAAAAACAAGATAATAATACCATGCAAAACGCGAAACACCGTTTCCGACTTCCCGTCACCGACAATCTGTTAACATTAATTTATTCTAAAGCATATTTTTATTACACTTTTTAGATATATTTACATGAAAGTTACTTAAAAAAAACAGCTTCACGCTGTATCCCGCACACAGAAGGATAGTCAGAAGGAACCTAGTGCTAAAACATTCCGTTCTACATTTTCCGACGAATTCTGGAGGCATTGTTAAGTGTTCGGGCTAAATGGCGGAACTCAACGTCACGTTTGCCACGATGCTAGAGCAAAAAAATAAAAATATAAATTTTTCGAGTGGAGATCGAACCCACAACCACTCGCGTTTATAAGCACACGCTTGTACCTTTATAACGCGACTGGCCTTTTAAAACTTATTTGTCTTTTTACGATATATTTTGTCCTTTGTGTCTTTTCTATTGTTGAAATTTATAAAAACTGAATGGTACTCCAGCTTTGTTACACAAGTTAAAACTGGAGAACTTTGAAAAATGCTTGAATTTTTTCCTGCATTAAAAAAAACTATAATATATATAAAAAATACTAAAGAATATTTTATTTATTTTTCTACATAGTATGACAGCTATATTAATTAGTTAATAAACTCTACCTTACTATGCGGGAAAAAAATATTCTTATCTTATAGTTTGTAATATTTTAAGACGCGTCTGCTCTCAAAAATGTCTTAAATGTGTGTATGTGTGTGTGTGTGTGTGTGTGTGTGCGTGTGCGTGTGCGTGTGCGCGTGTGTTCGTGTGTGCGTGTGTGCGTGTGTGCGTGTGTGCGTGTGCGCGTGTGAGCGTGTGCGCGTGTGCGCGAGTGCGCGTGTGTGTGTGTGTGTGTATTAGGCCACTTATATTAAAAAGCACAAAACTTATTATTGTATGTATGTTATGATACTTGACTAACAAAATAAAAAAAGTCTCATAATCTAGTACGATACAATAGATCATCTACAATATAATGTATAAAAAATTATTAAGTACCTAGTACATTATATTAAAGAAAAAAAATACAAGACGGTAAAGAGAAAAGATCTATTACTGTTTTGTAACATAATTTACAGGCATATCACAAATTTTCATACTAACTGTTATTACTAGGACTAAGTTTATTAAGGCCCTATATATTAAGAGCTCTCAACGCTGAGATAGATCTTGAGATATCGTTTTGAGATTCATAAATGTAAATAGTCCTGTTAGATTTTAATAAAATTCTGAATTTTAACGTTACCATTTTTTAATATGAAACAGACTATCAAATATAGGAAATCTGAAAAATATATTACAAATACTAACATCTCTTCACTGATTTTGAAAAAAACGAGATCCAATGGAGGTGTGCTCGTAAAAGTAACCTAAGATTTTTCGGTCCATTTTATATCAGGATGGCTTAAACTTATTTCCCCGAAGAAAAGTTCGTAATTTTTCACGGCACCCGTTTCGGTTGTTCCAAAGTTCTGTTTTCGGGTTATTTGTTGGGTCATGAATCTCGACGCCTAACCTCCTTCCAGACGATGAATGAATACAAATAGCTTTTGCCTTTTCACAATTTTTTTTTATATCGTCAGTCAATGAAACAAGTATTTTTAATAATTTCACACTGTATCTCGCACACAGCAGAGTATTCAGAGAGAACCCAGTGATGACACTGTTCTCCATTTTTAGATTGTGGAGGCATTACGTCACGAGTGGTGGAACTCAACGCCTCGATTTGCCTCGACCCCAGATCGAAAGTAAATATTTAATATTTTATATCCTCGAGTGGGAATCGAACCGATAACTTGCCGCGGATACAGCCGCATAAACATAAAATATACTACAGATTCGAAAAGAAAAACACCTTTTGTTCAAAAAAATAGTTTCTGAAATAAGATATATATATATATATATATATATATATATATATATATATATTATTAAGACTTGCACTGTAACATGAACATGGACTGTAATAACAATTCAGTTATAAATATGGAGAATTGGTATCGCAAAAGTTTTTTATATGTATTTCTAAATAAGTCCTA
Source organism: Heliconius sara (assembly GCA_917862395.2). Lineage (NCBI taxonomy): Eukaryota > Metazoa > Arthropoda > Insecta > Lepidoptera > Nymphalidae > Heliconius > Heliconius sara. Next base: position 8,730,749 of record OU860787.2, on the reverse strand, counting down.
CCGATGCAATCGTAAAAATTCTGAAGGACATTCTAAAGTATTCGCCGTGGGAGTTTTGTTCGTGCAAAGTAAGCCTCTTCCACGAAACTTTTTATTACTTAATAAATGGTACTCGAGAACAACTTATAAAGAAACTAAATTAAAATTATAAAATTCTTGGTGATTAAAAAAATTTGGAAACTTACAACGAAAATTGATTAAAGCTTATTTCTTTACACCTTTGAGAACTTTCAGCGTTGAGAACAGTAGGCAGTGTACTACTTCTACGGAGAGAGGCCTACTGCTACATACTACACGTACATTAAATATTTAATATTTTCATTTCTTTGCTCTGGAAACAAGGCAGAGCGTGGCGTTAAGTTCCGCCACTCAATACACCAATACCTTGAAAATCTGGAGAGTGGAAATAAAAATATAATATAATATACTATACGAATATATTAGAGTGCATAAGAATTGAATGGTTAAGCTAATTATCGTGGACAACCAAACAGCTGGGCCCAAGTCATTGTGAAGGAATGACGTTTGTTTAAAGAAGATTACATTATATAATTATCGATTAATAGCTATGCATTGTTTTAGAGGCTATGGTGTTGAAGTAGGACTTTATTGAATGAACGCGTGACAGTTGCGGATTCGTAAATTTTTGATTTCGAAATGATTATATTTTAATTATTTTTATTTATGCGCACTACCCGCACCCGGTTTCACAGGTACGCTACTGTTTGATAAATATTCAAAATAAAGTACAGCTTCGCAATCTTGTTATTAATATTCCATTATTTTAAAATATACATAAAATATTTAAAAATAATAGAATATTTGCTTAGATGGAAACCAACTGACTGTGAGTGCAATGGTTGCTGGCTTCTTCCCCACTAGGGGTAAATAAAATATTACTTTCTTTTATTTATTTTTTAATATACTTATCTCTATAAGCTCACCTAAATAAACATATATAGAAAAAAAACAAAAAGTGACTACTAACATTAGTCGCCCGTATCACTAGATACGTAGATGCTTTAGTATATTTTTATTGTTGTTTCTTCACGCCATAGCGATTCGGCTGATCGTTATTCAATTTGTCACATGGATTGTTTTTGATACGAGAACGAACGTCGGCTATTTTTTTCCATTGAAAAAGTTGGATATATTCCTGTGGGTAAACCTTTTATCCATCTATTCAAATTTGACACGGCTGTTACATAGAAATGATAGATGCCACAACTACTAAACACGTCATATTTCCTTAAAAACCCGATTGACGGTGCTGCAAGTTCATTTAAATATCAATTTCGCGAACAATTTCTCTTAAAAAAACACATAAGACAACTTTTTTACTTTGCATGGAGAAAGTTTGGTTAAAATAATACGTAGTCCCGGCAAAAGATTAAAAGGGCCCGCGGTGAAGAGGAAATAACGCAATAAAAGGAAACTCTTGTTGAACCGTAAAAACAAAACATTTGCATTTATCTTTACTGAAAATGAATTATAAAGTCGTGGTTAAGTACTTAAAATGGAAACAATATATTCGTTCAGGTGTAACAGTTAAAACTGGAATTTGGTTTGGGCAAAGGCCTAAACCCAAGATAAGTATCTAACCTAGCCCATATATATTTATCATTGGAGTGTAGGTGTTGTATAACAGTCTTCATAAATGTCCATTTTCTTATGATTAATACATTACCCTTTAAGGTGAATATTGTATGCCACTATGTAGACTATATAAGTATGCATTTAACTATATTATACAAGAAAAAGTTAGCAAAACATGTACAAGAAAAAGACGGATAAAAGAAAAAACGGATTACAAGAATTAAATTTAGGGTATATATTAATTAACAAAAATAAAAACTAAAATATTTAACAAAAGGAAATAATAATATCTATTTAACAAGAACAACAGTTAATAATACGTTTATAGTTTACGTTTTGGCGAAATTTAAGCAGGGAGTTACCGAAAGGTTGGATCCTGCCAGTGTATTATTTGAACATGTCGCATTTGAAGGTTTATAACAATTCTCATGAATAACTCCAAAAAGCGCTTCGAGAAGACTTGATGTCTTACAAGAACTATTAAAGACTAAAAGATATAGGTATTTCTATTCCATTCTATATACTTTTATATAAGAAAAATGAATTCCGAATATTTCTCATATTTTCCATACTATCTAACTTGAACAACGCAAGTCTGTTTTGTTTCATTGGGAGGAAAATTAAACTTACAAACATAGTACTTACGATCAGATTAAACTTACAAAAGTAAAAACTTAATAAAGCAATCAAAACAACCTAATATAAAACGTTAGCGCATAAAGGATAAATGATAGCCTTCAAGAAATTTGGTCTTAAAGATCAATAGCAGACGTATTGAGAGGAAGGGAAGAGTGAGTGATTGAGTGGAGTTAAGTGCCTATTGTAGGTGTTACCCGAGGGTTCTATATCGGTGTCAGTCTTTGTGTTTTGATAACAATGTATGTCATTTGATATGTCATTTTTTTACTAGAAATGCTTGTATATTTAAAATGCTTCAGCTTCAGAGAATATATATATATATATATATATATATATATATATATATATATATATATATATATATATATATATATATATATATATATATATATATATATATATATATATATATATATATATATACTAAATAGTGAATTATCCTCATTTTATTTAAAAAATCCCGCATATCCCCATTTTATTAAAAAATATTACGAACACATCAGGATAGGCAAAGGGAACTTAGTGTTAAAAGAAAATCAAGAGGCATTGCGTTTTGGTAAGTGGATCTCAGCACCGCGCTTTGCCTTGACACCAGAGCGAAGAAATGAAAATATCAATTTTTCTTATTAATTAGTCATTAAATGTGAAATCGATGCTGGATTTTATCTTGTAAAGGTGGTATTATAATTACCACATTTTATCCTAGGAGAACATTTCGATCCCGTAACGCTGGTCACTGAAATACGAACTTTAAGTTTTAGCATTTAAGTACATTTTAAAACAAATTTTCTTTGAAGACCAACGTTATACGTTTTCTAAATTAGTATTTGTATTTCCTAAGTGTGGATAAACACTTTAAAAAAATGTTTAAAATATTAAAAAATAGTATTCTCTCTTGCCAAACGATAATTCTTAGTAATTATCTTTGGGTAGCGGAAATTTGTAAAAATCTCCCTACAGAGATGCTAACAACATAAGTTGTAACAAGCATATAAGAATTTCGACGTAGCTTGGCGAGAACGTATGGCTCAGTGGTCAGAGCACCTGGTCGGTTTCCAGGAGGCGCGTGTTCGAGTCCCGCTACGTTCAATATTTTTATACGTTTTCTAAATAAGTATTTATATTTCCTAAGTGTGGACAAACACTTTAAAAAAAATGTTTAAAATATTAAAAAATAGTATTCTCTCTTGCCAAACGATAATTCTTAGTAATTATCTTTGGGTAGCGGAAATTTGTAAAAATCTCCCTACAGAGATGCTAACAACATAAGTTGTAACAAGCATATAAGAATTTCGACGTAGCTTGGCGAGAACGTATGACTCAGTGGTCATAGCGCCTGGTCGGTTTCCAGGAGGCGCGGGTTCGAGTCCCGCTACGTTCAAATTTTTATACGTTTTCTAAATAAGTATTTAAAATTCAACTTGTAATTTTTACACGAAGCGGGAATGAATATCCTACCCTTAAAGTATTATTTCTACATTAACAGTTACAGAATTGTGTTAAAAGCAACATCTGTATCAATGTCAAACGCCACTCTATCAGAAACACGTGAAAGGAATAATTCGTTAAATTCAAAATGAAAGGGCATAAAAAAATATTCGGGATTTATACGACCAAATGGAACATGATAAATAAAGTAGGTAATAAGGTTAAGAGTTTTATTCATTGAAGTGACGTTTTTGCGTTCGTCACCAGTTTGAACAGTTCAGTTGATAGTGAATGCAATGTGGCATTCTATATACAAAATGAAAGCGTTCGGTTTATGTTTCCGTACATCAAAAGGTAAGAATGGAATCCTTATTTTCTTTGTTTTCAAATTTGTTGTCAAGCTGAAGTAAATATCAAATGTTTATGTGTGGCGTACTTTTGCAGCACAGAAAAAAAATATCTTCACGCATCGATTTTGCTGCATTTTGTATGAAAATCGCCGCGTAATTTCTCGTGGACCTACAATTATTACAAACTTTAAATTTTTTGTTCACATCTATCATATACATGCAAACTTAAGTCTGACAATTTTATAAGCAGTACTTTCCTTCTCGAATTTGTCTCGAAATTGATACGGAAGCTGCGTTGGACGAGTCCAACTCGCACTTAAACAGTTTTTGTGCTAAGATGTATTACAATTTTTACAATAAAGCCTTTAAGATGTATGGCTTCGGCCTTAAGGCCTTAATTTGCTCCCAAGTTGTGTACGCTGTGCCTGTATGGAACCCGTTATATAATAAGTACATAGTAAGTCTTGAAAGTGTTCAGATTAAATTTTACGTGCCATGCAGTACAGATGCTATGGCAATCAAATGCCGTATATGCAATTGCTTAAAGATTATAAGCTTTACATTAGAAGCAAGACGTAAGCAGCTTGAAGCATTATTTTTATATAGTTTATGCCACAATAATTATGATTGCCCTAGTCTGATTAATCAAATTTATTACTATATACCAACTAGAACACATTGCCGTAATCCTTGTCGATTATTTGCAACCAATCGATGTCGCACAAATGCCGGTAAACGTCGACCACTATACAGAATGGTCAACTCTTATAATAATCACTTTAATTCTATTGATATTGCGGCAATGCGTCCTAGCAGTTTCAAAAAAGCAATACATTCACTGCTTAAATAATGATGTGTTTGGCGTACACATACGTAGGATGTATTATGCTATAATTATAATAATTTGTGGTAAACGGTGTTGGTGTTACATTTATATATTTTGTTATGCTGTTCTTTTATTTATATGTATGTGCACTGTTTGTTTACCCCAATAAATAGAAAAAAAAATAAATAAATCAGCTTCACGCTGTATCCCGCACACAGCTTTTTATTATTTCTTAACACTACAGACACTTGGTCCGTACACTTTTTAAATGTATTATTATATCTAATATCCTTATCATATATATTAATTACATTGTCGTTTACATACAATCAATATCTATAATAAGCAAATTATATTTTTATCTTTACATTATTTTACAAAATTTTACTTAGATCTAAGGTTAAGCGAGTGTTTAAATATAAATATATATATTTAACAATTTTACATATTACAATATATATTTAATTACATAATTATAAGTACATGCTAAACTTTTATAGTAATTGATTTGGATGTGAGGAATTTTGCACTAGGATAAGGGCATGACCGCTATGGTGGAAGAAGTGACTGCTGCGTTCCTATCTTTCAAAGCCATCTTTAAATTATATTCTACAATGCTTTTTGTCGTTGCCTTCGTCGCGTTCCGAATTAACATATTTACTGCGTCATCTTTGCCTTCACTATAGTACGTGCAGGTGTCGGTGTGCCGAGATATTGCTACGACGGCGTGCGAAACGCTATCATGCAGCTGTAGCCTAATAGATTTAGTGTTAACCACTATAACAGTCGCGCTGGTCAGACCCTGAGACTCGTGAATTGTCAGCACCTTCGAACCTGTTTCTCCTCCCCACCCCTGCGCTATCAGAGATTCTTTCTCCTACTGGGTAAATGTGAGATACAGTGTGTATTTTAGATCTCCCGGTACTGGTGTCATTTCAAACCTAGTATTAAGACAGTCCGTTCCCCACTTTCTGCCGAATTCTGGAGGCATCGCGTGTTGAGTGGCAGAACTCAACGCCGCGCTTAGCCTCGACACCAGAGCGAAGAAATGGAAATATAAATTTAAGTAAATATTTCATCTCCACGAGCCATCTACAGTCACACTTCGTGCCGCTGCGCCACGACTGCCTCAATTTTTTTTACATAAATTATAATATTTTTCCAGTATTCTTATGAACTAAATTTTAAGATAACGACTAATTTTAAAATTCAGTGGATAGTGGGATACTGAGTCTTAACACTAGGTTCCCTCCGCCTTCCCTACTATATGCTCATAATTTATTAAGCCAGTCTTTTAATTAAACATACGTATACTGTACATACTCGTATATTTATTTAACATACATATATTCCATCGCAAACAAGCAACATATTTTTTTTTGTTGAAATTTTATTTTTCAGCGCAGGAACAGGCCATACGCTATAGCCGTCAAATATTTTCTACCTTATATAGCAGCAACAAATAGTACTACAACTGTGTGTCGATTTTCCGCGTTTATTCTTTTATTTCAATGGAATATATCAGTGTTCAATTGAGCACATTCTGTATCGTAAATAAAGCATATTCTGTTTGTAAAATTTATACTACGTATTGGTGATTCTACTTGATGTGAATCCTTTTCTTTTGCAATTTAGAATTTATGCGTCTTTTTGATCTACTTATCTCTCATCTATTCTATTAGGATATTGTTTGGTTGTAATATATTTATTGACTGTAAGCTACAAATAATACAAGAAACAATGAAATATGGTGTTGCTGTAATTTTAAATCTACCTATACAATATTTAATTAAATTAAATTAAAATTAGCTTCACACTATATCCCGCACACAGCAGGGTAGGCAGAGGAAACCTAGTGTTAAGACACTCCGTTCCCCGAGTTTCCGAATTTCGGAGGCATTGCGTGTTGAGTGGCAGAACTCAACGCCGCGCTTTGCCTCGACACCAGAGCAAAGAAATGGAAATATAAATTTAACTAAATATTTCATCTCCTCGAGTGGGGATCGAACCCACAACCAGTCGGTTTTACAGTCACACTTTGTGCCACTGCGCCACGACTGGCCTCAAATTTAATGTTAATTATTATTGAGTAAAACAAAAAGCGGTGTTCTTAATTGATTGACATTCCCTACCAATCCCGCAAACAGAACAGCGTATTAATTAAAAATGAATGTGGAAATAAAACGAGAGTATTAAAAACAGTAATTCGATTATTTTCTTTGTAAGTCAGAAAAGGTGGAAAAGTCAAAGAATTCAATACTTGAATTCACAGGGCGCCCAGAACTACAAGGAGACCCGCCTTTATCGAGTTTTCAGTATATTCTCCGGCCATTTTATTCCAAGCCTTTAAATTTATTGAAGATTTTCTTTAATGCAATCTTTTTAAGAAAGTCTAGAGAAAACGTATTATTTCTGAGTTACATGTGATGTAAGGAAGAAATGCATGGCTTATTGTATGAACCCTGTATAATTGAATTAAATAGAATTATACTAGTTAACGCTCCGTTCGGCTTTTTTTGCCGAAATGTAAAGACAATTCGTATTGAGTGGCGGAACTCAATTATTAGGTTTTAAAATATGTGTGATCAACACTTAAAAAATATAGTGAAAATTGTTTAACAATAGATTTGTCTTATATACATAAGACAAATCTATTGTTAAACAATTTTCACTATGTAGTAGTCTAGTAAAACAAAGCACGGCGTTAGGTTCCAAAGTCAGAGAACACTAGATCTGCCCCGCCTATCTTGTTTGTTGAAGGAAATACTCTATGTCTATTATGAGGTGTGAAATAAAAAAGTGGCCACGTGTGCAATGCAGTCAAGATTGAGTCGGACCCTCGCACTAAGGATATCGTACCAATTTCAGTACTGTAGGCCAAATGAATCTACCATTTATAAAAGTTGACAATCTTAATTTGCAAGCATATGCATTCACTTTTTACGAAAGGAACTTTTTATATGTAATATAAATATTTATTTACATTTTTCAGATTTTTTTCTATATTTATTCAGTAAGTTCCTACTTTTTGCCACACTTCAAATATATAGGTCTACGGGAATAGGCTTTGATCACGTAGGGAATAAATTTGACGAACCTAAGTTTCAACAAAAAATATAAGTTTGTTTATATTTTTTCTACAAAAGCTTAAGTTCTATAGTGTTTTTACTTTCAGGATTTTTTTTTCTTTATTAATATTGTCATATTTTTGCCAAATTTTCAAAACGTGAGTCCACGGCAAGTATTTTTATGTATTTTTATAGGTATTAATTTATAGGTTTTGAGTACGTGGTGAATTTCATATAAAATGCAGCAAAAACGATGAATAAATGCTGTTATCGTGTTATTATGTTACTTGTAACTTAAAAGCTTGTCGTATATTTCTGTGTTCCAAGGACTGTACATCTGAATAAATATCAGCTTGATATATCCACGCCATCTCAAATCAATAGTTTTGACAGACCGACAGGTCAACAACAAAGTGGTTCTTTAAGTGTTCCATTGTTTCCGTTTGAGGTACGGAACAAAATATTTTTTTTTACTTACGTAGAATCTATATGTAGCAGAGATTGCTCATAATGTCAAATAATATTACAATAAAAGTAATATACCCAGGCACACATTTGTCTATTCCCATACTATGGAGGGGCAGAAGCATACGGTTGTAAACGCGACTGAGTGTGGATTTGATTCCTTCTAGAGGAAAATAATAATTTAAACAAAGCGCAGCGTTGAGTTTTTCAATTCAAACGCAATGCAAAGGAGATTAGTTATTTTTATTAAAACGTGAATGCTATCCATAGTTTGAAATGGCTCTTTTATTGCGTTCCTTTGCTTTGTAGTTGCTAAATATTGGACAGTTTCAAATACATTTAGGCGGGCGGTTTGTGTTCCAATTTTATATCAAAGCTTCATATATGGTTTTCCATGAATGAATATCCTACCATACTGAGTGCAGGATACAGCGTGATGCTAAAAAGAAAAAAAATAATACCTGAAAATTAATTTCAGAAGCTAAGAAATGTTAAAACATTTTTTTTATTATGAAAATAAAAAAAACGTGTCATTTTAAGACCACAGCACGCTCTTTCAAAATATAGTTTATGATTCTGTTGTTGCATTTAGTAATTACACTAATTAGATACTTTCTGTTATAATGGTAGAATGTGGTGCGTTTAACGCATGGAGTAAGTAGGTCCGCGATGTAAGTTTCAATGTATTTCGAAATGAAAACATTCATGCAATATATATGTATATAGTGATATTTATATAGAGATAATGATATATGCATAAAAATCATCTTTTCCTGTTTTGTACGAGTACTGGGGACATGAAATAAAATATTTAATATCGTTCATTTTCTTCGCTCTGACATTAAACCATGACGTCAGTGACATTAAACCAAACCATTGGACACATTTGAGTCCACTCAATTTTTAATTAAAATTTATTTGTTTCAACGATTCGCTCCGTATTTGTGATTTATTTTATGGGTAATGTTATTGTAAGTTTATATATATTAGTGTATCATTAATTCAGTTTAAGTTCATACGTGTTATAATAAGGCACAAGCACGCGACTGTAAGCGCGACGATGTTGGGTTCGATTCCTACTCGGAGGGATGAATATATATATTTTTTCATTTCCGATCAACAACACGCAATTCCTCGAGAATTCGAAAAAAAGCTAAACAAAAAGTTTATACAAATACTTTTCAATTTTTTATCTTTAAAAATTAAAAAGGTAAACTTTCTTATAAAACTCTGGCTAAAACATCTCACAGCTCAACGTCTACACAAAAAGAGGTAATGTCGCCTCAGCGAGACCAAATTCATGTACACAAAAACAAAAACAATGTGTTTTTTCAAATAATTTCTTATACCTAAGAACAAAATATATAAAAACAATAGCACTTTCGAGTCCAAATATCGACAAAGCCGCCGCAGGCGGAGGCTGGTAATGAAACACAGTCTATTCATTAAGTTTGCCTAAAGATGCCTCTAATTAGCCTCCCACTGACCTTGTTTCGCTAGTGTAAATATTTACACTGTCATAAAGAGGCTAAAATGTACGTCTGGTATTGGCGAAGCGGGGATGTAGTCGAAATTAATTTGCGAAAAGAAGGTAAAGTAGATTTTCTTATGGAAAATTAAATATAGTTATTAAGAAATTAATATTTTGCCAAAATTTGCATTATTCGGGAGATTTTATTATTTATTTTAACTTGACGCAGTATTCCGTATGTAACAAGGCCTCTTATGCCAGAGCGAAGAAATGACAATATCAAATTTTCATTTCCTC
>OU860787.2:8679521-8720109 GCA_917862395.2 Heliconius sara | reverse complement strand
CTTAAATTATAAATGAAAAAACGCCTACATATTAGAATTAAGAAACAATATTCGTGACAAGTATATTTTATTTTCGTTTAAAATGTTTAAGTATTATAAAATTTACCAACGTTCTACTTCTAAATAATAAGTAGTATTTTTCTTTATTTTTAACCTTTCAGTATACGATTAATTTTAGCAAAAAACTAAACTATTAACAAAAAACTAAAAGTTTTTTTAATAAAAAAAAACTTTTAGTTTTTGTTAAATAATAATAGCGTTAAATTTGTCCAAACCAATGTTTATAATCGATATTAAATGTAAATGAAATGTGTAAATATGTTAGAAACGATTCTAAGCGAATTATGTATACATTTTATGTTAGATCAAGTACAATATATTTTTTATTTACAATTAAATACATTTTTTGACTATTTACTTTGGTTGTTTCATTTCAATTTACATTCCTACTTATACCTGTTTTCATCAAACCATTTCCTATATCTGACATCAGTTATACAATTTACAAAAACATTTATTTTAATATATAAGTCACAGAGCAAGATAATTTAGTTATTACTATTACCGTATTCGGTATTAAAATACATTAGGCAAGTACTACACACACACACACACACACACACACACACACACACACACACACACACACACACACACACACACACATACAGCGCCTTCAGAATTCAGCGGAAAATAGTTAACGGACTGTATTAATACTAAGTTCCCTCTGCCTGTCTTGGTGAAGGCGGGATTTTAGTTTATAGATCTTATATAAAAAAGTTCTTATATAAAAATGATCTAACGAGAATACTCTCTGGGGTACATTTAGCACGACATTAGAATTAATTTGTTATCAAACACAATAGGTTTGATAGGATTCATAAATCCAAATAAAACTCAAGAGAATGTTCATATATCTGATACAGGTGGTTTCCCAGTCCGCTTAGATAGTTTTACTAGATAAACTTAGATGGATTTTATATATAATATTTTGTATTAGGTATTTAAAAGTGGTATGGCGTTACGCATACCCTGTAAAATAGCCACGTTGAAGAAGTCGACGTGGCGGAGACTCACATGTGTACATATGGTTCCCTCTGCATAATCTCACGTGCTATCCCGAATATAAATTTCGCTTTACAGAGAAATGAATTATGTTAATTTCCACGCTCTTGACTTGATGTCAAAGCACGGCGGTGGGTTCCATCAGTCAACACGCAGCGGAATGTCCTGTAACTTGTTAGGGTAAGTTATATTTGCCTATCATACTTAGCGTAATAACTAAATTAAAATTAAATTAAATTAAAAAAAAAGAAAATTAACGTTTAAATTAAAAAAAAACTAATATTTTTTCATGTACCTCCATATTGTATAAAAGTATAATTTTATATAAAATAGTTTTCAAGTTATTTACAGTACATATTGAATTAAAAGAGGTCCTCACTTACATACAATTGAAATGAGGAAAAATGTAAACAAATAAAACCGGTGTTGACTTGTGAGTAGTATCCCACTTCTGCTCGTTCAAGTGAATTGCTCGCTTTTTAAGTGATTTAAATCTGATTTATAAACTATAAACACAATAGAAGCTTTATTGGTTCTATCGTATGCATTTATGTAGATATTTATAGCATTTATGATAATTGACAGCTATATTTTACTTCTTCTCTTTCTCTCTCTGTATTCAGTGCCTCATATCTGAGGATCGTTGTAGTTGATATTTTCATACCTATGTAAGCATATACATAGAGGCCGTTGCAAGCGTGTGAAGAATGTAAACACGTTCGATTCCTACTCGAATTTTTATTATTTTCATTTCTTCGCTCTGCTAACGAGGCTAAGTGCGGCGTTGAATTCCGCCACTTAACATTGTGTGTCTCCAGAATCTACCAAAAAATATCGTTGTGGAGTGACTTAACTCTAGTTGCTAAGGTGCCGCTGCTACGCTGCTATGTGCAGGTAGGCAGAAGGAGCAGAAGAAATAAAAATATACATTTTTCGAGTGGGGATCGAACCCACAACCACTCGCGTTTATAAGCACACGCTTGTACTTCTGTAACGCGACTGGCCTTTTAAAACTTACTTACCTTTTTACGATATATTTTGTATCCTTTGTGTCTTTTCGATTCTATTCAGCTTTGCTACACAAGCTAAAACGGGAGAACTTTGAAAAACGCTTGAATTTTTTCCTGTATTAAAAAAAAACTATAATATATATAAAAAAATACTATAGAATATTTTATTTATTCTTAACATAGTATGACAGCTATATTAATTAGTTAATAAATATGTTTTCCAGAATATATGACTATACTGATTAATACACTACTTGTAATTTGTATGTATCCATTTCCGTCTGATTATTTATATAAGGATGGCTTAAACTTAGTTCCCCGAAGAAAAGTTTGTCATTTTTTGAAGACATCCGATTCGGCTGTTCCAAAGTTCCGTTTTCGGGTTATTTGTTGGGTCATGAATCTCGACGCTTGGGCTCACCTCCTTCCAGACGATGCATGAATACAAATAGCGTTTGCCTTTTCACTATTCTTTGTATTTATGTTGTCTGTCAATGAAATAAGTTTTTTTTTTAATTTCACACTGTATCTCGCACACAGCAGAGTATGCAGAGGAACCTAGTGATGACACTGTTCCATCCATTCCATCATCCGCTAGATTGTGAAGGCATTACGTCACGAGTGGCGGAACTCAACGCCTCGATTTGCCTCGACACCAGATCGAAAGTAAATATTTAATATTTTATATCCTCGAGTGGGAATCGAACCGATAACTTGCCGCGGATACAGCGCGTAAACATAAAATATATTATAGATGCGAAAAGAAAGACACCTTTTGTTCAAAAAAAATAGTTTCTGAAATAAAATATATATATATTTTATTAAGACTTGCACTGTAACATAAACATGGACTTTAATAACAATTTAGTTATAAAAATGGAGAATTGGTATCGCAAAAGTTTTTTTATGTGTATTTCTAAATAAGTCCTACCGATGCAATCGTAAAAGTTTCGAAGGACATTCTAAAGTGTTCGCCGTGGGTGTTTTGTTCGTGCAAAGTAAAACCTCTTCCACGAAACTTTTTATTACTTAATAAATGGTACTCGAGAACAACTTATAAAGAAACTCAAACAAATTATAAAATTCTTGGTGGTTTTAAAAAATTTGGAAACTTATAATGAAAATTGATTAGAGCTTATTTCTTAACAATTTTGAGAACTTAGAGCGTTGAGAACAGTAGGCACAGGTAACCCGCCTACTGCCACATACTACACGTATATAAAATAATTGATATTTTCATTTCTTCACTCTGAAATCAAGGCAGAGCGTGGCGTTAACTTCCGCCACACAACACGCCAATGCTTTGAAAGTGTTGAGAGTGGAAATAAAAAAATGGGAATTTAGTATCTTAATATTAGGTTCTTTCAGTCTGCCTTGCTATATGCGGGGTACAGCCATATTACTATTTTGATTAGTAGCATTACTTTCTTAAAGCGTTATGTTTATTAAAGAAACAATTTAAATACAATAAACTATTAGTAACTCAATTTGTTACTTATATAAAAAATTTGGTGCTTATTTTCCATTTCGACCTCTATCTATACTATATGAATATATTGGAGTGCAAAAAAATTTAATGGTTAAGTTAATTATCATGGACAACCAAACAGCTGGGCTCAAATCACTTTAAGGGAATAACGTCATGTTTAAAGTAAATTACATTATATAGTTATCTATAGTATATATATAGTTAGTTAATAGCTATGCATTGTTTCAGGCTATATATACTGTTGAAGTAAGACTTTATTAAATGAACGCATGATAGTTGAGGATTTGAACTGCAATTCGGGTGAATGATTGTATTTTAATTATTAAACCGACTGACTTTAATATTACTTTCTTACTTTCTTTACGAAATATTACTTTCTTTTATCTTTTTTTAAATACTTACCTCTATAAGCTCACTTACATATATACAGAAATAAACAAAAAGTGACTACTAACGTTAGTCGCACGTATCATTAGATACGTAGATACTTTAGTATATTTTTTGGTTGTTCCTTCACGCCATAGCGATTTAGCTGATCGTTATTCAATTTGACACATGGATTGTTTTTGACACGAGAACGGACGTCGGCTATTTTTTACCATTGAAAAAGTTGGACGTTTTCCTGTTAACCTTTTATTCATCTATTCAAATTTAACACGGCAGTTACATAGAAATAATAGATGCGACAACTATTAAACACGTTATATTTCGTTAAGAGTATTTTATTTTTTGTTAAGTTCATTTAAATATCAATTTCGCGAAGATATCCATAAGCAATTTCAAAACAATTACGTTTAAAAAAACCCATTAGGCAATTTTAAATTTTACGCGGAGAAAGTTTGGCTAAAATAATACATAGTCCCGCCAAAGGTTAAAAGGGCCCGCGGTGAAGAGGAAATAACGAAATAAAATGAACCTCTTGTTTCCAACAACCAAATTGTTTGCTGGAAATGGATTATAAAGTCGTGGTTAAGTACTTAAAATGGACACAATATTTTAGTTAGGTGTTACAGTTAAAACTGGATATGGGTTTGGGCAAAGGCCTGAACCCAAGATAAATATCTAACCTATATGAGCTATATATTTATTATTTGAGTCACCAGGTGTATTTAATTTAATGAATAACAGTCTTCATAAAAGTCTATTTTCTTATAATGACTACATTACCTATTAAGGTGAACATCGCATGCAAATGTGTAGACTATATAAGCATACATTTAACTATATTATACAAAAAAAGTTAGCAAAACATGTACAAGAAATTGAAAAAAAAAAGACAGATTACAAGAATTCAATTTAGGTTTTATATTATTTAACAAAAATAAAAACTAAAATATTAACAAAAAGAAATAATAATATCTATTTAACAAGAACAACAGTTAATAATACGTCTATAATTTACGTTTTGGCGAAATTTAAGCAGGGAGTTACCGAAAGGTCCAGCCGTGGATCCTGCCAGTGTATTGTTTGAAGATGTCGCATTTGAAGATTTACAACAATTCTCATGAATAACTTCAAATAGCGCTTCGAGAAGACTTGATGTCTTACAAGAACTATTAAAGACCAAAAGATATAGGTATTTCTATTCCATTCTATATACTTTTATATAAGAAAAATGAATTCCGAATATTTTCCATACTATCTAACTTGAACAACGCAAGTCTGTTTTGTTTCTTTGGGAGGAAAATTAAACTTACAAACATAGTACTTACGATCAGATTAAACTTACAAAAGTAAAAAATTAATAAAGCAATCAAAACAACCTAATATAAAACGTTAGCGCATAAAGGATAAATGATAGCCTTCAAGAAATTTGGTCTTAAAGATCAATAGCAGACGTATTGAGAGGAAGGGAAGAGTGAGTGATTGAGTGGAGTTAAGTGCCTATTGTAGGTGTTACCTGAGGGTTCTATATCGGTGTCAGGCTTTGTGTTTTGATAACAATGTATGTCATTTGATATGTCATTTTTTTACTAGAAATTCTTGTATATTTAAAATGCTTCAGCTTCAGAGAATATATATATATATATATATACTAAATAGTGAATTATCCTCATTTTATTAAAAAAATCCCGCATATCCCCATTTTAGTAAAAAATATTACAAGATCAGGGTAGGCAAAGGGAACTTAGTGTTAAAAAAAAATCAAGAGGCATTGCGTTTTGGGTGGTGAACCTCAGCACCGCGCTTTGCCTTGACACCAGAGCGAAGAAATGAAAATATCAATTTTTCTTATTAATTAGTCATTAAGTGTGAAATCGATGCTGGATTTTATCTTGTAAAGGTAGTATTATAATTACCACATTTTATCCTAGGAGAACATTTCGATCCCGTAACGCTGGTCACTGAAATACGAACTGTAAGTTTTAGCATTTAAGTAAATTTGAAAACAAATTTTCTTTGAAGACCAACTTTTTCTTTTTATAAAGTTCCCTTAGCGAAATTGAAATGTGTTTTTTTATATCTAAGGATTTTTACTATAAGTTTTATAATTTCAAAATACATTAAAAGTCCAAAAGCCTTAAAATAACATCTCTCGACAATTATTTTCTAGAGCACGCAGACTTGAATTATATTATATTCATTTCTATGAATACAATAGAATGTTTTAAAGATAATTAGGTATCAAATATATGATACCCGAAATATCTTCTACAATTTCTAAGCATAATGTTTAATGTAAATATTGTTGATCTAGTTACGAGGGTTGCAGTTAGAGGTTTAGCAAAATACGATTTTTAAATATATTTAATTTATTTAGTTAAAATTATACATTAAAAAATTAAGTCTAACTTATAAATTACTATTCTCAATGTTAGAGGAAAACAACGCGAATGGGAAAAATTCCTTTCCCACCGTCGTCCACCCGATCTCTTTATTCATCATTTTTGTTGCGATCGGCCGCCTATCAGACGGACGCTCGTTTTTACGTAAAATAATTGTTCCACCTGTTACACCGTTCATAACTATGTAACAATTTTTACTAAATATAGCTTATGTTTATCTTTTAATGAATAATAAAGAATCTAAAATATGTCGAAATTGCGGCAGGAAGTGGGGATCGTAGTGTAGTAGTTTAGCACTAGGTTCCCTCTATCTTCCCTGCTAAATGCAATACAGAGTGTATTCTAAAAAAATGTTAAAGTTAGCAAAACATGTACAAAAAATAAAAAAAGACGGATTACAAGAATTAAAATTAGGTTTTATATTATTTAACAAAAATAAAAACTAAAATAATTAACAAAAAGAAATAATAATATCTATTTAACAAGAACAACAGTTAATAATACGTTTATAATTTACGTTTTGGCGAAATTTAAGCAGGGAGTTACCGAAAGGTCCAGCCGTGGATCCTGCCAGTGTATTGTTTGAAGATGTCGCATTTGAAGATTTACAACAATCCTCATGAATAACTTCAAATGGCGCTTCGAGAAGACTTGATGTCTTACAAGAACTATTAAAGACTAAAAGATATAGGTATTTCTATTCCATTCTATATACTTTTATATAAGAAAAATGAATTCCGAATATTTTCCATACTATCTAACTTGAACAACAACATAGTACTTACGATCAGATTAAACTTACAAAAGTAAAAACTTAATAAAGCAATCAAAACAACCTAATATAAAACGTTAGCGCATAAAGGATAAATGATAGCCTTCAAGAAATTTGGTCTTAAAGATCAATAGCAGACGTATTGAGAGGAAGGGAAGAGTGAGTGATTGAGTGGAGTTAAGTGCCTATTGTAGGTGTTACCCGAGGGTTCTATATCGGTGTCAGGCTTTGTGTTTTGATAACAATGTATGTCATTTGATATGTCATTTTTTTACTAGAAATTCTTGTATATTTAAAATGCTTCAGCTTCAGAGAATATATATATATATATATATATATATATATATACTAAATAGTGAATTATCCTCATTTTATTAAAAAAATCCCGCATATCCCCATTTTAGTAAAAAATATTACAAGATCAGGGTAGGCAAAGGGAACTTAGTGTTAAAAAAAAATCAAGAGGCATTGCGTTTTGGGTGGTGGACCTCAGCACCGCACTTTGCCTTGACACCAGAGCGAAGAAATGAAAATATCAATTTTTCTTATTAATTAGTCATTAAGTGTGAAATCGATGCTGGATTTTATCTTGTAAAGGTAGTATTATAATTACCACATATTATCCTAGGAGAACATTTCGATCCTGTAACGCTGGTCACTGAGATACGAACTTTAAGTTTTAGCATTTAAGTAAATTTGAAAACAAATTTTGTTTGAAGACCAACTTTTTCTTTTTATAAAGTTCCCTTAGCGAAATTGAAATGTGTTTTTTTATATCTAAGGATTTTTACTATAAGTTTTATAATTTCAAAATACATTAAAAGTCCAAAAGCCTTAAAATAACATCTCTCGACAATTATTTTCTAGAGCACGCAGACTTGAATTATATTATATTCATTTCTATGAATACAATAGAATGTTTTAAAGATAATTAGGTATCAAATATATGATACCCGAAATATCTTCTACAATTTCTAAGCATAATGTTTAATGTAAATATTGTTGATCTAGTTACGAGGGTTGCAGTTAGAGGTTTAGCAAAATACGATTTTTAAATATATTTAATTTATTTAGTTAAAATTATACATTAAAAAATTAAGTCTAACTTATAAATTACTATTCTCAATTTTAGAGGAAAACAACGCGAATGGGAAAAATTCCTTTCCCACCGTCGTCCACCCGATCTCTTTATTCATCATTTTTGTTGCGATCGGCCGCCTATCAGACGGACGCTCGTTTTTACGTAAAATAATTGTTCCACCTGTTACACCGTTCATAACTATGTAACAATCTTTACTAAATATAGCTTATGTTTATCTTTTAATGAATAATAAAGAATCTAAAATATGTCGAAATTGCGGCAGGAAGTGGGGATCGTAGTGTAGTAGTTTAGCACTAGGTTCCCTCTATCTTCCCTGCTAAATGCAATACAGAGTGTATTCTAAAAAAATGTTAAAGTAAGAAGTAGTGTTATAAAGCGATAATACATTTTATAGGTGCCGCTTGGATGAAGTCGAAACGAAAATATATTATGCAGATTTTGAATGAACTGCGTTTATTTCATACGATGTTTTTAACTAATTTTACTAACTCTAAATACAAAGTATAGGATATGATGAAATGTGTTCGACGATTTTATGATGATTCGATGACGATTTTCCACAAATGGATTTGTGGAAATGAATTATTTACATTTCGCTTACCTTGGTCATGATTAGTTATTTTCTAGTATAGTACACATGGCTTTAGAGGCTTTAAAAACCCGTAATATTTATAGCTGTGATTACAGTTTTTTTTTTCATTGAAATTAAATTTTTATTTTTTGCCTATGAGGACAGGGATTTTTAAGGGTTTTGTTACGGAAATGGTAGACTTTTGGAACGTATTCAGTGTGAAGCATAAGTACTTAGAGTCGCATTTTGTTGAAGGAAACATCTTTATGTAATCATTCGAGTGAGAATTGAACTCATAACCACACAGATAATTGCATACGAAATGTAACGACCAGCTTTCTTACTCGGTTACAATGATAGTTCTTTATTTTGTATTATTTTAACCGTCGATATTCTTAAAACCTCTCTCTCTTTCAATGAAATTTGTAATATATAGTTAAGTTTATAATTATACTTAAATGATTTATAAGCTTAAAATATATCACAATACTGTTACATTAATTCACTTCCTCATCCGCGTCAATGTCATTTGCCAAATCATGGTTACTATTGATTAACATATCAGCTATATGCTATGCATGTTGAACGTCTATATTTATACTGACTGATTTGCAATACTAGGACCTATGTAAATCTAACAATAAACATAAATGTTAGAAGTCAGGATTGGTTTCCTAAGCAGCTGAGAGATTAAAATAATTTAGATAAAATAATTAAATTCAGAATTGAACTAATAACCAATGCGCTTTCTGTCAGACACTGTTCCAATTTACCATGGCCAAAAATACCCCTCATTTAATATTTGAACCTACCAATTGTAATAAGGTGTTTGCCTTTTACTACGTAGTCGCAAAAATATCTACAATTATTGATTCTTAACTGTTTAACTATATGTATAAAAAATATAACGTTGTTAATATTTAAATAATTATCAGTTGGTTTGATCAAGTACCCTCGTTTGACCATTAGAAGTGCATGGGTTTTACGTATTATGCGTGGGACGTCTTCCACGCATAATACGTAAAAGTCAGAATGAACTCCAATTTCAATAAAAACAAATGTCGAAACTGCTGTTAAACGTCTGAACTTCTAAAATAATATATTTTTTAATTAACTGCTACATGAGAGAAATTAAAGGAGACAAAGAATTTTTTCGAACTTGAGTTTGCTGCTAGCCCAGCCCTACTGGGTTTTTACAGAGGTACTGGATGGGTACTGAAGAGGATACTCCGGTACTGAAACGATTGCAAGCAGTATATGGCTGCTTGTGAGTATTGCAACGGTGGTGAAGGCGTCCCTGTGGGACTCGAGCCTCGGCTTGCCGGCCGTCAAGCGGACTGGATTCTATTTTTAGGTACCCATATTGATGTAAGTGAACTAAGAATAATTGTAATATAATAAAATATTTACTTAAAAAACGTATAAAAAAATTAACGTAGCGGGACTCTGACCTGGCCAGTTTCCAGGAGGCGTGATTTCGATTCCCAATCCCAAATTGATTTCGTTTTCAAAATAAATATTTTTCTTTCCTTAGTGTGGAACAACATTTAAAAAATGTAAAAAATAATTGCAAGTGTTAAATAATAGAGTCAGTGTCGGAGTAATATAAAAAATATACAATAAAATTCAACTACAATTAAAATGAATATCCTACCCTTAAAGTATTACATCTACATTAACAGTTACAGTATTGTGTTAAAAGCAACATCTGTATCAATGTCAAACGCCACTCTATCAGAAACACGTGAAAGGAATAATTCGTTAAATTCAAAATGAAAGGGCATAAAAAAATAGAGAAATAAAGTAGGTAATAAGGTTAAGAGTTTTAGTTCATTAAAGTGACGTTTTTGCGTTCGTCAACAGTTTGAACAGTTAAGTTGACAGTGAATGCAATGTAGCATTCTATATACAAAATGAAAACGTTCGGTTTATGTTTCCGTACATCAAAAGGTAAGAATGGAATCCTTATTGTCTTTGTTTTCAAATTTGTTGTCAAGCTGTAGTAAATATCAAATGTTTACGTGTAGCGTACTTTTGGAGCACAGACAAAAATATTTTCAAGCATCGAGTTTGCAGCATTTTCTGCCGAATTCTGGAGGCATTGCATGTTGAGTGGCAGAACACAACGCCGTGCTTAGCCTCGACACCAGAGCGAAGAAATGGAAATATAAATTTAAGTAAATATTTAATCTCCTCGAATGGGGATCAAACCCCTAACCAGTCGGTTTTACAGTCACACTTCGTGTCGTTGCGCCACGACTGGCCTCAATTTTTTTTCTTATAAATTATAATATTTTTTTCAGTATTCTCGTACACTAAAATTTTATGATAGCGATTAATTTTAAAATTCAAAGGAAAGTGTGATACTGAGTGTCTAAGCACTAGGTTCCCTCCGTCTATCCTACAGTATGCTCATAATTTATTAAGCCATTCTTTTAATTAAACATATGTATACTCTACATACTCGCATATTTATTAAACATACATATATTCGACCGCAAATAGGCAGCATATGTTTTTAAGAAAGTAGTTTACTATACAACACCTAATTTGATGATACATTATTATGAATATGCATCTCTTTTGAGGTTAAAATATTATTTTTCATCGCAGAAACAGGCCATACGCTATAGCCGTCAAATATTTTCTACCTTATATAGCAGCAACAAATAGTACTACAACTGTGTGTCGATTTTCCGCTTTTATTCTTTTATTTCAATGGAATATATCAGTGTTCAATTGAGCACATTCTGTATTGTAAATAAAACATATTCTGTTTGTAAAATTCATTTTACGTATTGGTGATTCTACTTGATGTGAATCATTTTCTTTATAATTTAGAATTTATGCGGTTTTTTGATCTATTTATCTCTCATCTATTCTATTAGAATATTGTTTGGTCGTACATGAGAAATTTAATGATTACTTAAGTGGAAATATATTTATTGACTGTAAGCTACAAATAATACAAGAAACAAGGAAGTATGGTGTTGTTGTAATTTTAAATGTACCTATACAATATTTAATTATAATTGAGTAAAACAGAAAGCGGTGTTCTTAATTGATTGACATTCCCTACCAATCCCGCAAACAGAACAGCGTGTTAATTAAAAATGAATGTGGAAATAAAATCAGTATTAAAATAAAATCGGTATTAAAATCAGTAATTCGATTATTTTCTTTGTAAGTCAGAAAAGGTGGAAAAGTCAAAGAATTCAATATTTGAATTCACATGGCGCACCAAAACTACAAGGAGGCCTTTATCGAGCTTTCAGAAAATTCCCTGACCATTTTATTCCAAGCCTTAGCCAAGCCTAGCATATAAATGTAAGTAAATATTTCATCTCCTCGAGTGGGGATCGAACCCTTAACCAGTCGGTTTTGCAGTCACACTTCATATTACTTAAATAGGCTTTGATCACGCGGCGAATAAATTTGAACAAAAAATATAAGTTTGTTTTGATTTTTTTCTAAGAAAATATTTTTTACTTTCCGGATTTTTTTCTTTATTAATATTGTCCTATTTTTGGCAAATTTCATAAATGTAGGTCCAAGGCAAGTATTTTTATGTATTAACTTATAGATTTTGGTTACGCTACGAATTTTATACAAAATGCAGTAAAAACGATGAATTTGTGCTTTTATCTTTACTCGTGACTTAAAAGATTGTTGTATATTTCTTTGTTCTAAGGAACGTACATCTGAATGCTTGGAATTAATATCAGCTCGATATATCCACGTCATCTCAAATCAATAGTTTTGACAGACCGATAGATCAACAACAAAGTGGTTCTTTAAGTGTATCTGTTCCGTTTAAGGTACGGAACGCTAAAGATTTTTTTTTACTTACGTAAAATCTATATGCAGAATAGCAGAGATTGATCATAATGTCAAATAATATTACAATAAAAGTAGTATACCCAGGCATACATTTGTCTATTCCCATTCTATAGTGGGGCACAAGCGTATGGTTGTAAACGCGACTGAGTGTAGATTTGATTCCTTCTCGAGGAAAATAGTAATTTAAACAAAACGCAGCGTTGAGTTTTTTAATTCACACGCAATGCAAAGGATATTAGTTATTTTTATTAAAACGTGAATGCTATCCATAGTTTGAAATGGCTCTTTTATTGCGTTCCTTTGCTTTGTAGTTGCCAAATATTGGACAGTTTCCAGTTTGGTTTGTGTTCCAATTTTATATTAAAGCTTCATATACAGATTTTCCATGAATGAATATCCTACCATACCGAGTGCAGGATACAACGTGAGGCTAAAAAAAAATACCTGAAAAAGAATTTCAGAATTCAGCTTCAACAATAAGCTAAGAAATGTTAAAACATTTTTTTTATTATAAAAAAAAACGTGTCCTTTTAAGAGCACAGCACGCTCTTTCAGAATACAGTTTATGATTCTGTTGTTGCATTTAGTAATTACACTAATTGGATACTTTCTGTTATAATGGTAGAATGTGGTACGTTTAACGCATGGAGTAAGTAGGTCTGCGATGTAAGTTTCAATGTATTTCGAAACGAAAACATTCAAACAATATATAGATATGTATATAGTGATATTTATATGGAGATAATGATATATGCATGCATGCAAAAATCATCTTTTCCTGTTTTGTGCGAGTACTGGGACATGAAATGAAATATTTAATATTTTCATTTTCTTCGCTCTGGTAATGAGACAAAGCGCGGCATTGAGTGACACTCAACACACAATGTCTGCAGACTTCGACGGAAAGTGGAGAACGGAAGTATCGTAATGGGACCGAAGAATTTTAATATTAGGTTCCCAGGTTTCCTCCACCTGTTATGTGCGGGTTACAGCGGGAAGTTAAGACAATAATTGGTAATTTATATTTCTTACCTATGGCGATGTTAAATTTTTCTTGCTCTTTTCATTTTTTAAGCAGCAGGTTAAGTTACCAGATGGGGCCTAGTGTTAAGACTGCGTTCCCCTCTTCCTGAAAAAATTTCGAGGCATTTCACGTTGTGTGTTTAAACGCTGTGATTTGTCTTGTTACCACTGTGCAGTGTGACGAAATGAAAATAAGCTTCGATATTTCTTATATTTGAAATATTTTATAACATCTTTATTATAAATATAAAACATGTGTTATTTAAATTTAACTTTATTTCACAATCCGTACATTTTGCACGATTTATAATTTATATATAAACTGAAGTGAATATGGCAATAAATTATTATTTTATTGTTTTATTATAATGCGAGTGACATCAAACGAATCATTGATCACATTTGAGTCCACTCACTTTTTAATTAAAATTCATTTGTTTCAACGATTCGCTCTCTGTTATATAATGTTTACAATAACATTATTTAACCATAAAATTAATCACGTTTAGTTTATAGAAATATTACTAATTCAGTTTAAATTAATACGTGTTATAATAATACATATTATAATAATGGCACAGGGGCACAAGCACGCGAGGATTTTGGGTTCGATTCTCACTCGAAGGGATGAATATATATTTTTTTCATTTCCTCGCATTGGGAACGAGGCAAAGCGTGGTGATGAGCATCGATCAACAACACGCAATTCCTCGAGAATTCGAAATTCTTTTCGAAAATAAACTAAACAAAACGTATTAGTACAAATGCTTTTCAATTTTATCTTTAAAATATTAAAAAGGTAAAATTTCTTATACAAATCGAACTAAAACATCTCACGGCTCAACGTCTACACAGAAAGAGCTACTGTCGCCTCAGCGAGAACAAATTCATGTACACAAAAACAAAAACAATGTGTTTTTTCAAATAATTTCTTATAAGAATAAAATATGGTAAGAACAACAAAACTTTCGAGTCCAAATATCGACAAAGCCCCTAGGCGGAGGCTGGTAATGAAACACGGTCTATTCATTAAGTTTGCCTAAAGATGCCTCTAATTAGCCTCCCGCTGACCCTGTTTCGCTAGTGTAAATATTTACACTGTCATAAAGAGGTTGAAATGTACGTCTGGTGTTGTCTTAGCGGGGAGGTGGTGGAAATTAATTTGCAAAGGGAAAGTAAAGTGATTTTTTTTTGGAAAATGAAATATAATTGTTATAAAATGAATACTTAGCGAAACTTAGTATTATTTCGGGGATTTTTTTATTTTTTTAACTTTACATTTATATCAAGCTAGGCAAAGGGGGGGGCCTAATGTTTAGACAAACAGGTTCCCACTTTATGCCGATTTCTGGAGGCATTATGTATTAAGTGGTGAGACTTAACACCGCACTTTATCTTTTATGCGAGAGCAAAAAAATGACAATATAAAATTTTCATTTACTCGAATGAAAATTGAACTTACAACCTGTGGCGTTTACAATCACAGGCTTGTGATTGACCTCTACATAATTTAATATGAGATAATAATATTTCGTTCCATTTTACACTCACAATGGTCTTAATGATACCGA
This sequence comes from Heliconius sara, assembly GCA_917862395.2. Lineage (NCBI taxonomy): Eukaryota > Metazoa > Arthropoda > Insecta > Lepidoptera > Nymphalidae > Heliconius > Heliconius sara. The sequence goes on along the minus strand of OU860787.2, from coordinate 8,704,880 downwards.
ATGAAGTATATAATATATTAATGAATGTATTATAATTAACAATTTTATAATAAATAAAAAGGAAATTATGTTTTATTATTACACTGAGGCAACGGAAATAGCTTTCATCCATCAAACATTAGCCGGATGGTCCGAGAAAACAAAATGCGGAACTTAGATTTTATCAACAAGCTTTTTGGTCACCCAAAAAAAATATTTAATATTATAATAAATAATCATAAATTATAATAAGAAATTATCGTATTTTTTTAGCTTGACGCTGCATCCCCCTAATAGAAGAGGAGACAGAGGGAATCTGGGAACCTAATGTTAAGACACTTCTATTTCCTATTGAATAAGTGGCGGAACTGAACGCCTATTTTTCTTCCTTAAACGTTTTATTCCGAGTGGCAATCACAGATGTTGTGCCAATGCTCCACCGCAGTCTTATGAATGTAATATGAGTCCGTCAAATAGTTTAAGTATAATATCGCACAGCATAGGATTGAAATAATACTGGACGTTAACTTTATAAGATGTTTAGTTGTGTTGTGTTATCTAAACATTTTTCGTGAATCGCTTATCTAATAATTCTTCTTTCGGATAACACGCATTATCCACATGTGCGCCACGAAATATTATTTATTTGCGGGAAATCCCTTTATCTATATACTAAAGTAGTATCCACTTTGTTAAAGTATAAGCTTAAGCGTTTAGTAGGTTTATAAATTAAATTGTCTACCTATTATTTTGCACTTGTCTATCTTGCTGTTATTTAAAAAGTTTTTACTAGGTTCACTCTGTATCCCTCGCGGGGATAGTCCAAAGTTTGATACCAGACAGAACGAAGTGACAAAATCTACGGTCTCTACATACCCATCCCATATTTTGCTTTGTCCACTGTCAACAACATCTTCGTACATATCCTTTGGGGGTCTTATGTTTTTTATGTAACCTTCCTCCAGATATCATTGATACTGTGATCCCATACCTTTTTTACCGCCCACTTTTTCTTCATAAATCTGTTTTATCATTCTTCCATCTCATTTTTTTGAAGTGCCCAAACCACCTGAGTATTTTCGGTTTTTCTTGGTATTCGCTATTCTGGATATCATTTCATTGCGGGTTTGATCAACTAAAGTACGAATTTAACATATCCTACAAAGATATCACATCTCACAGCATCCTTCCTTCTTTTACTCTTCTTCTGCTTTATTAGAGCGTCGGTAACAACACAGTATTATACACACACGGCAGAACGTTTAAATATGCTGATGTATCGCCATCAATACGGCTAAGGCATCGTTAACCCTGACACTGGCAGCAATATCCATTTTCACATTCATTTCGTATCGTATAGTAAGATGGAATCTTTACTAAATGTACTTTCCTAATGTACCACTTCATTTACTTGTTCTTATTATACCTTGCCATTTACGCTGATCTTGACTTCCATCCCATCCTAATTTTTTTCAATTACCAGAACCTTTGTATTACTCTGATACAGACTTAGATCATTATTTATTATTTATTACTATAAGACAAAGCATGACATTTTTAGTAGTTTTCATACTGATTTAAAGAAAAAAACTTAATTCACTGTAGTCTCGAATTCGGATCTGAAGTAGAGAACGGAATGTTTTGATACCAATTTGCCTTTAACTACTTTCGATACCCGATATAACGTGAAAATAAAAAAGTATATGTTGAAATTTATTTATCACGAGAAAACGCACAAAGAAGACCACTTCTGTGACGGGTTGCAGAGAGTCGACGGTCAATGAAGGGCAACATCCGAAATCCCCGATCGGGATTTAGCTTGTGAACTTTATTTCATTTTCATTCTTTTTCTTTCTCATAACGAAGCCAGCGAAATATAAAAGATATATGAATATAAAAAAACCTTCTAGATTGTAACACTTAGGCTTGAAGTACAAGGTATGTATGAGATATACGCGGTCCTTGACTGCCAGGAATTCTTGCTTCACACTTGTGACTGAATTAAATTTAATTAAAGCATTCATACAATATTTCGCAGGCTGTTTTCCTAATGTTCCACGAGAAACATGTTATGTTTATTGTACCCGAGGTCGTGGCCGCTATCCGCCTTTAGTAATTACTAATTATGTTTTTCATAATATTGTACATTAAAAGGCCAGTCGTGGCGCATGGTCACAAAGTGCGACTGTAAACGCGACAGGTAGTGGGTTCGATTCCTCCTCGACGAAATTACATAGTATTTAATTAAAAAAAAAATAAAAAAATTAGTATTTAATATTTTTATTAATTTCATATATTACCTTTGCTGCGGTGCCGAGGCAGAGCGCGGCGTTGGATTCCACTACTCAACGTTATTAAAGTATCGCTTTTACAGTCACATACTTATTAACTATACCTAGAAGCTTAAGATCATTCACGTGTGAGATCGTATTGCGTGATGGTATTCCTTATAATACCTCATTTATGTATTTGGAGTTTTGGAAATATTCTTTGAGGCCATGCATACTCGTATTTATATACATCACCTTTATTATTTAACGTCTATTAAAGTTTAATTAAAAAAAACAGAGATACAGCGTGAAGCTTCACGCTGTATCTCGCATATAGCAGATTCGGCAAAGAACACCTAGTATTAAGACACTTCGATCCCCACTTTCTGCTGAATTTTTCGAGGCTAACGTATAGTTATTGAGAGAATTTAATGAAAAAGAATTCAAGTACAACATTTTGTTATGATACAATTTTATGAAACATATAATTATGCTTGTATACTAAATTGAGCTTTTAGCAATTACTTTCAAATAGGCATAATAAGTAGGTAATTAGGTATCGAGTGCGTAAACGTGTGTTTATATGTTAATTAAAGTCAACGTAAAATATATCGAGTAAGCATTTAATGAAAGAAACGTTGACTGTAGCTTAATTTTATATTATTATAATGCCATAAATAAATTTTACTTTCTATCGTTTGTTGCAGTAACTTATCTATATTAATTTATTTTGATATTACAGTAAAAACAATCTCTAAATGTATTCAACTAAAATTCGTCAATTTTATTAAAAAACAAGAATGGACATAACGTGTTGAGTAGCAAAATTTAACGCCACACTTACTTACTTAATCCCCATGGATGGTGATCGAACCGAACAATCACATTAGCAGTACTTTTTTAGCTTCACGCTGTATGCCGCAAATAGTAGGGTTAGGCAGAGAGCAACGCGACGCAACGCAACGCAAGCAACCTGATAACTCTGTGTTAAAACACTCCGATCTCATTACGATATTTCGGTTCCACTCTCCGCCGAATTCAAGAGTAGAACGGAACTCAACGTCACGCTTTGCAGTTATCAGAGCGAGAAAATTAGACATATTAAATATTTCATTACCCCAAGTGCGAATCTAACTTATATCTCAGTTTACTATAAAACCAAATCCCTTAAGAATAAATATCCATTTATACAAAAGCCATTAACTACTAAAGAATATATAAAATATGGATTGTCTTTTGCCTGCCCTGCTTTTTGCGGGATGCAGCGTGACGTTATAGATAGATAGAACAAAAAATTTACCATAATGTAACGTAAAATAAAGTACAGTAAATAAAGTACACTTGTATATATTATGTAGAAACTACTCTAGCACAGAGGAAAAAGCCGATTGTAAAAAGTATTTACAGTTATCTTTTCCACCACTACAGCGAGATTTTGTATTAGAATTATGGTAAAACATTCAGGGCGATTTAATTATGTATGGTGAAGACCCGCGCTGCCCTTCGGGGGCCGTTTTGTTGCAAGTTCAGATTTCTGAACAATTTCATTCAATATTTAAGCGGCCCTTATGTATTGTTTTCTTATAAATTTAGCTTGTAACCGTTTAATGTTATATTGATATAATATTATTAACATGAAAAACTGCAGGACAATCGTGGGGCAGAGGCACTAACGTGCGACGTGCGATGCGACAGGTTGTGGCTTCGAGATGAACACAGTGGAAAGTGCGGATCGGAAGTGTGTTAATGGAAACGTCTTAATAGTGAGTACCCAGGTATCGTCTGCCTGCCCTGCTATGTGCAGGATCCTGTTGAAGTTAAAAAAAACTCACACCACACTTTCTTGTCTGAATACTTATAATAAGAAATGTTGTAGATGATGTAAATTTAAGAGTTTGCTTGTAGTTTTGCTCATGAATACTATTTTCAAGTATTCTTTGCTTTGTTCTGTAAGAAGATTGGGACAACTGTAATAGTACTTACTATTACAAGCAATTACTTTTTAACAAATTAATTTCAGTTGTCCTTATATTACTTATATCTATTGAAACATAAAAACGCACAAATGTCAAGAAACTTCAATACTGCTTTCTCTGTCATAGGAGCTTATTAATAGCGGAAATAACCACGGAATGCAGATTTATCGGAATCCTTCCATTTTCTATTTCATTGGAGCGCGTCAAAGTAAAGGCCTGCGCGCTTGTAATGCTCTTTGAAGTGCGAGTCGAAGTGTACGTTTGAGATTGCAATTGTCATTTTCCTTCCCTTAATCCTTTTTGGCGGCGTTGATTCCTTCATCCACATTTGATTCGGTAAATTGTCCTCTTCTGTACTGTTTTATTTATGATTTTCATTAGCTATTAATATTATTACTATTTCTTATACATTGATCTATATGTACAAACATTGTACATTATACATATAAGATATATATGGGCTATAACTTATACTTTTAGTACTGAGTGACTACTTTTATTACTGAGTACTTTTATTACTATACTTTTAGTACTGAGTGACTGACTGAAAAAATGCGGCGTAGACTGCTCAAGTTTGGAATGTAGGTTTCTTTAGTAGCATTCAGTATTTCTTGAAATATCTGCAGCAACGAAAAAAAATAGATCACGGAAATGAAATTGCTTATGGCGGTTAGTAGTTTTATAGAAAAATATTAAAAACATCTGGCTCACCAAAAAAAAAAAAAAATATACCTAAAAATCCTTTATCTTCATCGCATCCACCCTTTGTTACTATTTTGAAAATAGTATACATTGGGTGAAAAGTTAAGCTTAAGGGAGAAGCATTTACACATTTGATGTCTCAAGAGCTGCTTACAACAGCATGGAGAACTGGTAAATTGATGGGCACATTACCGTGGCCCATAAGTTATAGCCCATTGTACCATGTTCAAAAGAAAGGAGAAAGGATCAAAGAGAATATTGAGATGAAATCGAAAATCCATCGGTAGAAATTTTATTATACACCTAAGTAGTTCCGCTAGTAAATTTATAAAGTGTTATTCCACACTTAACTTATTTAGAAAACGTATAAAAATTTAACGTAGTGTGACTTGAACCCGCGCCTCCTGGAAACCGACCTGGTCGGTTGTTTAAAAGAGTTTTATGTGTTTTTATATGACTAAAATGACAATATATTTTAATCAATAGTATAATCTATGAGAAAATAATATTCTAAGTCCTATAATACAAAAAAAATATTATTGTACTTCAAAGAGCTTTGTTTGACCATTATATCGAGCAAAACAAGAAAGAGGAGGAAACTCAACTATTATAATTACCTTAACTAGCGATCTGATCGCGGCTTCACCCGCTTGAACTACTTTATTTATTTACTACACTATTTATTTACTAATCTAAGTTACTTTCGTTAATCAAATAACATTATCACTAGAACGACAATATCGACACATTGAAAACTATAGTTTCAGTACATTTTATAAAATTTTGTAGCAATTTTGTCAAATTAAATTTATTTATTAAATACTTTAAAGTAATAATACTTTATTTACTTATGAAAACCACATAGTTAAGTTCAGTTAAGCCATCTCTGAGAATAGCGTGTACAAATGCACAGTCAAACAGACAAAAAAATAAATGTTTTGGTTTCCCATAAATGTCCGCTATAACGGATTTTCTCATCTTTTATATACGGACAGCGATCAGTTGCAAAAGATCATGGGAAAAGTTGTTAGAACAACACTAGTTGTATAACACAGTATACTATGTTATACTTAGTTTTATCAGATGTATGAAACAACTGAAACATTAAACACATATAGTTTTTATTTTTTCTCTAAGTTATGAATGGATTTGGCTGTTTGCCGAATTCCTTCGCAAATCGAGGTCATACGAATAAATAGACTGAATCAACCTCAATAATTGTGATAACCGCCTCTCGCGTCACGAATATAAACACTACACTGTACACTCGTTAACCAAGAATGTATTTAATTTAATATTGGGGCTATAGTATTTATTCTATATATATTTTGATTGTATTTTTTGTGTTTAACAATATAACATTTATTTATTACTCACTCTATATAGTAAATGTGAATTTAAATTTCTACGTGAGAAAACCCTTATAGGAACAATATCTTTTCTCTAATTGCGATAATTTTATGAATAAATCTAGCCTAAACTCGCCTAAAACCCACTCATCATTACGACGTCCAAGTTATTCACAGTTTCATGTGCTATATATATATATGACTGGCGGAACTAAGCACCGCGCTTTCGACTTTCGACATCAGAGCGAAGAAATGATTATTTCCTCGAAAGGGAATCGAACCCACAACCAGTCATGTGTACAGTCATACGCTTGTGCTCCTGCGCCGCGATTGGCCTTATACACCATATATAGTGAAAATCATTAAACATCATAAAATCACATAAACTTTGACCATGATTTATAAAAGAATAAATCACCAGTAATTCCCACGGTAGTGTTGTCACAAACACAAATCATGTTAATGGTGGAACTTATCTCACTATCGTATAATTAACCGTTAGAGGCTAAGCATTAATTGTACCAGAGCAATGGAAGTATGTCGTAAGGGTACGACAATTATTAAAGTATAAGCACTTAGCTTTTAGGCTAAACTCTAGATGGTAGATGGTAGGCCTATATAGGTTGATTTGTTCGTCTCTTTCTATTCGAATGATAAAAATATTTTCTACAATTTTTAGTATCTTAATTCACGTCTTTTTATAATGTCATGTTTTCCTTTCAGCTTCACGCTGTATTCCGCATAGCTCCGCTCACCACTTTCCACGAATTCTGGTGGTATTGCGTGTTAAGTATCGGAGTTTAACGTCGTCGAAACAAATCCACACAAAATTATAAACTATTCTGTCAAGTACGGAAGCGGAAAGTCAAGAAGGCCTTAAAAATATTTCTACGTAAATTTTTCAAATATCACTTGCTGTATAGTAGAATCAAACGTAACTCAATGTTTTCCAATGAGACCGGTTTCATGTAGGTCTATAAAAATACACTGGCATCTAAAATACAATGTAGATGATCATAAATAAAATAAAATAAATCAGCTCCACGCTGTATCCCACGCACAGCAGAGTAAACAGAGGGAACCTAGTATTAAAACACTCCGTTCCCTACTTTCCGCCGAATTCTGGAGGCATTGCGAAAATAAAAGTAATATTTTGCTTTATTTACAAAATCTAATAAATACTAAACAGTAAAAGCAAAAAAATACACGAGTAAATAATAATATTCTTGAAAAATATTCCATTATTGTTATTACACTAAAAGGGATAGATTTAAGAATGTCATTGTAAAATACATCAACATTTTACAAATCATTTAAAAATATAGAGAAATTAGGTCAAATGGTAAATGTACGCGTCGTTCATTTGTTGTTTCAAAGCAGTTCTACCGTTCAATTTGCAGAGCTAGCTCCCAGCGGCTGGCGGCTGCGTGTGATGTAGATGTATACAATATAAGATATCTCAGACTGAAGGTTTGTGGCGAATGACGACTAAATTATGCATTGACAATTAAGCTTGGAATCTAAATGGGCAAGCAATTTGAATACTACTGTACAAAATATCTAGAAATAATGTAAATGTAAAAAAATAAATATTATTATTTTTTTCAGATTCACGCTGCATGTTTTCTCACACGCATTGTGTATTGAGTGGCGGAACTTAACGCTGCGCTTTCCGTCGATACCATACCGAAAAAATGAAATTAATAACTATTTCATTTTCTCTAGTGGCAACCGAACCTGCAACCTGTCGTATAAAGCTAATGTAGGATTTGAACTTGAAAAAAAATTAAAGTAAAGATAACCGATTAACCTTAAAGTATTGTACTTACTTGTAGGATGAAATCCGGCACAATGGCGGCTGTTCATTATCATATAAATCACTAGCTTCCTAGCGGAAGACTATCTTAACTAACCAAAAGATAATTAAATGTCTTGCCTTAGATTAATAAATTATATATAATTTATATAATTATACATTATTATTACATATATATATTAATAAATTGTTTATATATTATAAATATTTACATTTATGACAGAACAAAAAGATCTTGGGATACTACCTTAATAAAATGAATGTTTTTTATATTTTGGCTATTACCTATAAAATATGAGGTAGATCGGGATAGAGTTTGATCCTTACTCAGAGAAAACTTATATACGAATAATCTTCCTTTTCTCGTGAAAACGGTTTGTTCTCGGTCCCTTCAAAGGTGAGTACGGTTTGTTCTCGGTCCGGTCTCATATTCTTGCATGAGAAATACTCTTATCACTTCACATAAGAATGTTTTACCAAAGATCGGACCGGTACTACAGTGTGATCCAGCCATATATTGAACACGTAATTTTTCAAATTTGAGCGGGAAGCGGAGAAACGGAGTCTCTTTACAACAATTTTTCTGTATCTATCCTGCTTCATTTCGGGATACGTACTTACTGATTACGCGCTTGATTCCCATATATTAGATATTATTTGGCTTTAATAATTTCAAAACATAATATTTAAAATTAATATTATCTTAACACTAAGATTCCGTTGTTTCCCAGTGTGGGCCGGCTATACGCGGGATATAGTGTGAAGTTGAAACAAAAAATAAATAAAATGCATAGTAAAAAATGTCATTAATTAGAAACAACTTTCGAAAACAAACTTTAGCCATAAGTCCGTTAAAAAAAACGATATATTTCTATAAAACTCAGCTATAGTCAACGACTAGGAAATATGAGCCTACAAAAACTTTTAACGAACGTAACAGTTTACAATACGATAAAGTCACTGAGCAGAAATAGATCATTAGGTCAATAAAGAATGCAGAGGCGACCCCTTATAGACTCGAGTCCGTAGTAGATCGGTTAAAGGTCGCATTGGTTGCCTACAGTGTATCTGCCACTAGGATTTTTTTAACTTTAGTATATTTAATTTTTAATATTTTTTAGGGTTCCGTACCTTAAGATTTCTTCTTGCTTAATATAAAATTTGAGAATTTTCGAGAACTGACAATAAAATTTCATTAGATAACGACAAAATAAACTAGCATTCATTACTATGTAGTCTTAGACGTATCATATTAACAAATAAATGGTATTAATCATTTCAAATTGAATGTTGAGGCCTAACGTGGGACTGAAAACGCGACAGGCTGTGGGTTCGACACGCACTGCCACCAGAATGCGGCGAAAAATGGGGAGAGGAGTGTCGTAACTCTTGGCTCCTGCCTTCCCTGTTGTGTGAAGCTAATAAAAAAATAATGTTTTAAGAATTTCTATTCTGGGCTATTGATATTTTTTTTTACTTTTATTCATAATTTTTTACTATCCACTGCTATATTTTTTGTAATTACATTTATTTACATATTAAACGCGTTAAAGCTTAAAATAGTACGTTCAATGTATTCTAACAATATAGGGTTATTTACATATATTTTATCTGGTACATGGCCAAGTTTACTGAAAACGGCTTTGTGTGACTTTATTCTGAAACACATAATAGGCATTATAATTTTCTAAATAGATTTAAGGACTATTAAATTAATTTTTCATTTCTTCCACAACATGAAGGGTATATATACCTACTAACATTTACGTGAAGTAAAAAAAAGAACATATACCTGTATGTCTTACAAATCCATATTAATTTTGTAAAAACATATTAAAAGATTTAATTTATTATTATCTAAAAACTAAATTAAAGTCGACTATACCGATACAATTTTACTATTGCTGCGACTCTAAAAGTGATGGGCTCAATGAAAATGCAAATCTAAGAACTAGGGCTAATATAACATGGGGCTAGTATTTAAGACAAAAATAGGTCTCGTGAACCTTGATAAATTACTTTGTTAATTTGAATACTTTCCGTTCCATTATGGAACTTTTTACTTATTATATGAGGAGCGTTCTTTGCGTAATTAGAATTTGTTCGATCGTATGTATACATTTTCATCATAAATCAGTTTAACTTGCACGCTGTACTTCGCACATATCAGGTATTGACGCATTGAAGTGTGCCAAAATACTACGTATCCCACTTTCAATCTGAATCGAAGACATTGTGGAATTGATTGCTACATTTCATCTTGTTAGAACGGAGGAACGCAAATAGTTTGTTGCCTCGAGTGGGCATCGAGTTCATAGCGTCTCACTGCGCCACAATGGCTGATTGACAGATTTGGCTGATTATAATAATTGTCAAAGATCACTTTGATCCTCAATATGTATCGCCCCTACACATATATTGCCTTCATAAGAAATTCGATCCTAAAAGATCGTGCCATCATAGACTTCGAATTATCATATTATATTCATTATACATTTGGTACGAGTCTTTATGTGCATCATATATATTAGTACTGTAGTACTTAAGAGTTCGCCTCGACCGCTGCCTTACGAGCATCACCACGTCCTATATAGACTGAACGACGGTCGCGACACTCAGGACGACAGTACACGAGCTCGTCTCGATTAACATGGTATAAAAATATATCGTTTATATTATTCATAATTAACTATGTTATTTATGTGTATTGCCATGCATTTTTTTTAACTTATACCCAAGGTGCATACTGTTACATTGTGCATCTTCCTTAGATAAAATACTTTACACTGACACTTTCATTGCTTCACGCTTTACCGAATTTCAATTTTCATCGAATTCTGGATGCATTGTGTGTTGTGTGGCGGAATTCAACGTCACAACTTGCCACTACACGAAAGCGAAGTATTCAAAATATAAATTTAAATAAATATTTAATTTCCTTTAGTGGGGATCACCAGTAGCGTTTGCAATCACACTACATGCTCCTGCGCCATATTTGGCCTCACTTATTTTCTATTATTTACTAAAATTTAAAAAAAACGACTCAGAAAAATATAATATAAAATAAAAATATAACTCGAAACCACCAGATGCATACAACATCATTGGGACAAAGAAAAATTAGAATATGAAATATTATAATAAATAGCACTGCAATCTAAAACTTCCATAAGAATTGCCGAATACAAGCGACGCGCAAGTAAACGGACGCTATGAAATAATGTCCAACATCGCTTTTACTTTGCAGTTTTAGTTTTCTTTATGATAGGCCGTTCCTAGCATTTTATAGTTTAATACACATATAGAAAATGTAGAGTGATTTTAATTTCTCTTTCTGTTTTTCTAATAAAAAATCAATAAAACTATAAAAATAGTTTTTTGTCATTCAGAGAACATAAAATCAAATCAAATTAGCTTCACGCTGTAACCCGCACACAGCAAGGGCAGAGGGTACTTCCACTGAATTGCGGAGGCTTTACGGGTTGAATGGTGGAACTCATCGCCACGCTTTGCCTCGATACTACAGTGCAGAAATTAAAATATAAATTTAAATAATAATAAAATATTTTCTTTTTCTTCATCGAGCCCGCAACCGTTTACAGTCACACACAGCCTGCGTAAGGACTGATGTCAATATTCAATATTTTATTTCAATATTTCAATATAATAGCTCTCCCGTTGCACTCATCTAAATGGTACAGGTTTCTAAAATATTTATTTATTCTACAACAAAAAAAAAACGCTTAACTTTTACTAACTTCATTAGTAATTGTGAAACTTTCAAAAGGTCGTCGTTCATAATAAATGAGTTACTCGTACTACAAAAGTAGGTTCGTTATAGTGAAATATCTTAAAAGGTCTTGGCCAAATCACGTCTCGTCCGAAAAAAATGTTACCTTTTTGTTTGTTTATGAATGCTCCGCTACGCACCGCTGCCTTTGCTTTTGGACCTTCTTTTTGTGTAAAGAAGTTGTATGGACCTTATATAATATGTATTCAGAATGAATCTTTTTTAAATTATACATGCCTTGCCTTCATACATCGTGTTGTGAGTGTTGATAAGTAGTTAAAAGCAAAATCAGTAGACACATTTTAACTTTCCACTTATTGTTAATTGTTTATCTGGACTCTTCTTCCCACACATAGTAGGGTAGGCAGAGGGAATCTAGTGTTAAGACACTCCGTTCCCACTAACACATGCTGTGCCTTGATACCAGAGCGTTATTACACTCCCCCGAGTGGGAATTAAATCAACATCAAGTGCCTCTACGCCAGGACGGCCTCACTATAACTTTATTATAATATTTTATTACAGGACGGGCAAATTCAGTTTCTCAGATTTTATATTAAATATCATAACATTCCTATAACCAAAACTGACACATCATCTTAATAAAATTACATCATCATATTAATAACACCGCAAGCAATTTGTCCATATTTGAACAAAGTGCCCTCACGCGGGCTGAGGTTTAGTTTAAATAATTTTTAATAGGAGAGCGTTTGGGACGGCCCACATTGACATAGGATGAGGATAGGTTTCACTAAGCAACCTTTTTGAATAATCTAATTTCAATATTCACATTATTATGATACTAATCCTAGAAGGGAACGAAGTGTCTTATCACTAGGTTCCTTCTGCTTACCACTACGCTGTACCCTGCTATTTACGGGATACAGTGTAGAGGTAAGTACTGTTTATTTGGTCTTACTAAAAGTTCATACTTATATTGATAAAAGATTCAAGATAGCTAAGTTATTAAAATATTTGGTTCTTCATTCGCTATTATAATAATTTATCTTAATTAAGTAAATTGGTGATGCGGTGACCTCAGAGACGTTGATAATAAGGATGATGACGTTAATGACGATGATGATGATATGAAACAGTCAATACAGACAGTAGGAAATGAAAGTCGACGGATAAAGCTGGTATAATATAGTATATGAGTCAGTCGTGCAAAAGTAAAGCCATTTTCCATTCCAATTACCTTTTAATGCATCCAACATCATTAGTGGTTTTATATCGGGACGTGTTTTGGTTAAATATTAATTTTAAAAATGAACTCTAAATATCGATTTTGAGAAAGAAATTTTAATAGTAACGTGCGAATCTCTCGAGCGTGTACATTAGGTACTCGATAATGAATATTTATCGAAATTTGCTTTTAATTTTAATTATATAAATATGTACTATAACATTATCAAAATAATTGTATGACGAAATCTAATATTACTTGTACATTATGAATATATCGTGGCGCAGAAACACAGCGTTTGTTTCTAAACGCGTCGGTTTACATTCGATTTCCACTCTGGGGAATTAATTTTTACATTTCCTTTCTTTTGCAACAAGGCAAAACGCGGCGTTGAGTTCCACAACTCAATATCCCTCCGCCACTCTCTCATCACGCAATATATGACAAAAAATATTAGTGAAATAAAGTTAAAAAAAAACTAAAAGTAATTTTGCATCTACCCTGATGGGTAATATATTTATTAAAAGTACTCTACAATTTCTACGTATAGTCACTCTTTGTGGCGCGTCACAACCAAACTTAATCGTGAAGTTGCGTATTATAAACAGTGGCATCGAAATGGGATTGCGAGAATAATGACCGTATAGGATGAAATATAAAGCTTATTTACGTAAGTTAAAAACATGATGCTTTTGGTGTTTTAGCTATTAGGATTTTTTGTTGTAGCCTCACGGTGTATTCCGCACCTGGGAATTTGGTTACCTTCTATTAAGATACTCCCTTCCTATTAAGACACGTTAGTTCTCAACTTTCCATCGATTTCCATTCCACGTGTTGAGTGGCGATCAGTAGTCACTGACCTATATAATAATTTATTGACCTATATAATAATTTATTTTCAGTTCTAGTCACTATATCGTTGACTCGTATTAAAAGGCACATAAATGAATGAAAGCAATAAAAATTCAAATACAATTTTCTTAATGTCTTTACTGTGATGAAAAAACCGGTCAAGTGCGAGTCAGAGACGTCCACCGAGAGTTCCATACTGTACTAACTAAATGTAAACAAGTATTATTCAATAAATATTTATTTTTGTTAGCTATAAATATTGAGTTCTATTGATTTTTTATTAGATTGTGATCAGTTATTTGGCCATATTCCATTTTTACAGTTTCTAATCTAATTTATATTTCAAATAACGTCAAGAGCAACGAGTTTCCGTTTCATATGTAGGGGATTAAATTGCTTTTTCGATTCGAGTTTTTACCGATGGCTGTAATTTTTGTATGACACAAACAAAAACACTTCCGTCAGATTCATATTTATACATATTTTTAATATCAAATATGCGAACATATCGGGTTCGATTCCCACTCGGAGTATGGAATATTTTATAGTTTGATTCCCTCGCTCCGATAACGAGGCAAAGTGCAGCGTTGAGTTACGTCTCCACATTCAATGCCTTAAGAATTAAAAGAAAGTGGGGAACAGAAGTATCGTAATGGAGAACAGAGTCTTCATACTAGGTTCTTAGGCTATCTCCGCCTATGCGCGAGATACAGCGTGAATTGGAAAAATAACATCTTATAACTGTAGAAACGCAGAAAATACTCTAGAGCTGTAAAGTTATAGGTATAGATAACGATATAAAAAAATAAAAACTGTCTGTCTGTAAATACGAGTTTACAAGAACTGTTAGAGGTTTTAAAACCTACAACCGTTGAGCACTTTTTTTAGAGTTGAATTTTATATATTTTTTTTCATATATATAATTTTATTCACGCCATCGTGATGCAGTGACACAGCCTCTAACTGTAAGCGCACACGCTGGGGGTTCAATTCCCACTCGAAAAAACAATTTATTTTTATTTTCTTTGCTATAAAGAGTTCACCACCACTGTACACGCAATGTGGGGTACGGAATGTCTTAATACAAAGTTCCCTCTCCCTATCTTGTTATACATATACGGTATACAGAGTTAAGCTAAAATTAATTATATTTATTACGTCTCGATAAATTGATATATAACAATCATATAGAGGTAAATATTACTAAAAGTAAAATATACCCTTAAATCAATTATAAGCACTAACTCCTTATTAAAATATCGATTAAAAACTGTTTTCAATTAAGAAAGTTCCGAACACAACATATATTTTGTAATTACAAAACAGTGAACTTAGGTAGAGAATTTTAAACCCAGAGCTTTACTCGAAAGATTTTCTTTGATAAAATTCTATTAGCACATTCTGTATTCATTGTAAGTTTTAGTATTTCTTAAGTATCTTAAATATTTTAGATTTTCAGAAGCTCAAACAAACTACAAAGTGACGTTGGTAGCAAAGATGGATATTTTCATAGTTTAAGTACCTTATCGTGTATACTAACTACTAGTGAACATGAAATGGGTCGTTGTTTTGTTTGTGTTAATCATATTATCACTTAAATTGACAAATGGTTAGCATACTTACTTTTTCTTCTTTATTTTGCTTACTTATAGAATTTAAAAATGTTACAAAATTATGACATTTTTTACTATTTTATATTATTAATGTGTTGATTGGCGGAACCCAACGCAACTTTAGTGGAAACAAGAGAAATTGTTACCAGAGCGAGAAATTAAAAAAATCTTTACCTCGAATGGGATTTGAATCAATAACCGTCGCGTGTACTGTTAGACGATGTGCCGCTGCGACGGCCTTTATGTCTCCCAGAGACACGAAGAAAACCAAATATTTTTGTCCCAAGACAACTTCGAGGTGCCAAACCCAGAACTATCGCGACATTTCTAGGTTTGGTGCCTCGAAGTTCACTGCCCCATGTTGAAACCACATACTTAACATACAAAAACTCAACTATTTTCATATCGTAATAAATATATACTATTTTCCTTGAGTACCACAAACATAAAATAAACAATAGCAGGAAGGGCGACCTTATTATGCTTAACGGTCTCAGGCGACCCTTTTTTCACAGAAAATTAACCTACGACGAAGCAAAAAGGGTGTAAATAACAGAATATTGTATACAAATGTAAATTAAATTTATTTTCAAATAATTTAAATAAAATCTTTATAAATATATTTAACACTGGCTTGTATGGTTAAAGCACACACGACGATAGTTGTGGGATCGTTTCCACTTATGACAATTAAATTTAAATTTCAGTTTTATTATATTTCATTATTTTTATTTAATATTTCCTCTCAATAAAACAAAATACTGTCTTAGCTTACGCCACCAGAAAAAAAAAGAAAAAAAAATCTAGAAAATGGTAGAAAAGAATATTTTTATTCATTTCAAAATAACAACATAAAATTGCAGTAACGTCAATTTTATTGGGACGATTAGAATCGTCTTAGTGGCTAGTTGACTTACTTACAAAGTTATTAACCATCTGTGAAAATTTCAATTGTCTATCACGGTTCATGGGATACAGCTTGGTGACGGACTAACAGACAGAACAGACAGACGGAGAGAAAGCGGAGTCTTAATAAGGGGCCCATTTTGTCCTTTGTAATGAAATGGACGTAATTTAATATAAGTATAAAATATAACAAAAATATTTTAAGTAAGCTGAAACTTTAAAGTTTTATGTCTTCATATAGAACTATTTACCTCCTAGTGTTTACTAACTATTCATAGTAGTTACCAACAGTCTAGCTTGAATAGTTACTTAAGAATCTTCTACGTGTAACTTAGGAATTAGATTAGAATTTGAGGCGATGTGCAAAGTGCAGTCACTTTCCGATATGCGAAGCATATTATGAACATATTTCTTTATTTTTAGCCTTTTTAACCTTTTATAGTTTTTAGGCTCAAAAGACATAGAATTTATTCGTCCCTGTTTATTTTTAATATACATTTTAAGCTTAGCACTGTATCTTACACATTGCAGGGTAGGCAGACGGAACCTGGAAACCTTCTGATTATTTATAATAAAATAGTGTTAGGACACTCCATTAAGGTACTTTCGTTCCCCATTAAGATACCTCCGACCGAAATTTTAACCGAATACTTGAGGCATTGTGTTTCAAGTGGCGGAACTCGACGCCATTACCAAAGCTAATAAAAATATGAGAAGAAATAAAAATATAAATATCGATTTCCATAAAAAAATAAAAATTGAATTCACAGTCGCGCTTACATAATAGTATAAGAAGTCATAATTAATACGGGTTTATTAAATATTGTTTTTTGAGCTCAAATTTCCTAACTATTAGCGTGATAGTTGTGGGGTCGATTCCCGCTCACGGAATATATTTATTTCCATTTCCCCCTTCCTTTCTAATTCAGACAGGAAGTGGGGAATGGATTCTCTTAACATGAACTGATCTCCGTATCTCAGCCATACAGGAAATAAAAGTGACGTGAGGATTAAATACTTTTTGAAGTTTTAACATTTAAAACTATAATTTCAGTACATTTCTTATTGTAATATAATTTTCTTATTGTCAATTCGAAAAGTTAGTCACACAATTCACTAAAACAAAAACACACGTACAAAATGCAAAATTGGTCCACTTAATTCATCCTTGCGGGTTACGAAAGAAAATTTCTAATCACCCTTCTACTAAATTATGTAATCTGCGTTGACACTTCAATATTCAGTGGAATGCAATAATATGCAAATCGATGTCCCGAGCCCGAGTTGATCCTCTCTACAATTTTATGAGACGTGCCACTCATATGTACATAAAGATTTTATTTCTTGCTTATCTATAAGGTACATGATCAATCTGCATTTATAGTATACTTAATATGAGGGTATATATAACTTTTATGTCACCAAAATGAGAGTCACATAGACTTTATGAGCTTTGAATGACTTCCAATTTCTGTTTTATAAGTATTTATTTTATATACTCGTTCTGTTTTATAAGTATTTACTTAAAGAAATATTTTAATTTGTAAGATAGTGTTGATAAAATTCTCTAAACTTAGTGGCGATTATTCTATTTGTTTAACTAAAGAGCTTGTATTGTGTATTAACTCCATCTGCCTCAAGGATTCGGTGAAAAGTGGGCAATGGAAGTGTCTTAATGGAGAACGGAGTGTCTTATTATTATTAGGTATTCTCCACCTTTCCCGCTATGTGGAGGTTTCAGCGTGAAGCTAATAAAAAATAAAACACAAAAGTAAGTCGTCTTCAAAAATAGTAAACTAGATACTTCAGTGTAAATACAAAATATTCTCTACTATGTTTATTCTATGAGACACCATAAAAGAACGTAAACGATCCAATAAAAATTACAAGTGTTTCCGTTTATTGTAGTGCTGTCGCCGTCGTCGGGAGCGAAGATATAAAGGTTACTTACTGTACATGTTAGTTTAAGTAAAACAGACTTTGTTAAGTTACAAAAAAATCAGTTTTATTTATTCAGCATGTAGCAGGGTAGACAGCGGGAACCTATTGTTAAGTTTAAACTCTCCGTTCAAGATATTGTGTATTTATTTAGTGTTAAGTAGAATTTAAAGTTAAGTTAAAAACGAATTGATTTTTTATTTAAGTTTAAAGTTCAGTTTCATAACAAATAAACAAATATCTGATCGTTTACAGCTCAGACATCAAAAGAGATAATTAAGAAAACGAAGAAGAGCGTCTGGTCTAGTAGGCGCAGGTTCGAGTCCCGCTACATTCAATTTTTTATACGTTTTCTTAATAAGTTTTGTTTTATCTAAGTGTGGAATAACACTTTAAAAAATGTTAAAAAATATTTTTGATGTGATAAATATATTACTATTTACCATCAAAGTATAAATAATGTATATTAATTATAAATTGATTTAAATAATAAAACAAAGTGGCAATTTCCGGACGACCACGAAAGCGATCTCATTAAAGCTGATAATACATAATACGAAGTATAATGTAAAACACGAAAGTTAATCAACCACCTTTGTTAAATTGTGAGTAAAGACCTCCATTATACAAAAATGATAACAAATATTAATAAATATATAAAATAATCAGCTATACGCTGTATCCCGCGCATATTAGGGTAGGCAGCGGGAACCTAGTATTCTCCACGCCGTTTTATTTTCGAGATATGGTGTGTTGAGTGACGGAACTCAACATCACTTTTTTTCCTGTTATTAAAGTGAGATAACTAAAATAAGTCTAGAAAACGTATAAAAATTCCAACGTAGCGGGATTTGAACCCACGCCTTTTGGAAGCTCCAAGCGTTCTGAAAAGTAAGCCCTATGTTTTCACTCTTATACGCTTCTTACAGAGAGAGATTTTTCAAGTTTTCACTAACAAAAGATGAATGCTCAAAATTATCAATTGACAAGAAAGAAGGTTATTTATTAAATATTTTTTACATTTCCAAATATTGAAAAATTTGAACGTATAACGATAATAACATTACTAAAACCATATCTTTAATATTCACCATAGAAAATATAATTTCACTTTCTCCTTAAAACAAATAATATTATAATTTAACTCGAAGCAAATAATACAACGTTTCACAAATATCGTAAAATTTTACAGACGCAAAATCACTCAGACTTGGTGTCGACTGTACCTAAGATAAGCGTGAACAGTGCTTACTTGGGCCATTGGTTTCTTAAAATACAAAATATGTCTCTTTATAGAAATTTGTATAAGTCATATTGCTTCGTGCTTCATTCTAGGACTCACTAGAATGAAGAATTAAAAACACATATTCAAAAGCTAAGATTTATTAATTCATATGATGTTGTTTATACATATATAAGTAAGAACTGAACAAAATAAAACAAACATTAAACGATACGGAGAGCTTGCAAAAGTATAATAGTGAAAACTGTATTAAAATCGGTTAGGTCGTATCTTAGATTTGCGTGTACATAGCATAGACACATCTCCAGACAAAATCTCCTCGAGTAGGGATCGACCAGTCGATTTTACAGTCACACTTTTTGCCCCTGCGCCACGACTGGTCTCTAAATTTTAAATATTTTAAAAATATTGTTAGTTTATTTCTCTCTCTCTCTCTCTCTTTTGTATTTGGAGTCAAAAGTGAATCATATCACTCAGCTGAAATTTAAAAGTAAGTAATGTCGTCTTTGTTTTTTACAAGCAAAATAATAACAATCACAACCATAGAAAACACAAGAAAAGCAACCGCAACCATTAGATACAGGTCAGTGCTCTTATTACGAGTATCTAAGACAACAATGTCGTCGGTAAAAAAATACTGGAATATATTTACCATCAATATTGTCATTTTCCTGCCAATTTAGTTCATATGATCTCAAATTGTGTCTTATTTCCTCTTATTTCGATAGAAAGTGCGATTCATTCCGTTCTAGTTTTCTGAGAATTTACTGAGTAAGTGTATTACATTAATTACTTTGTAAATTAATTGCAGGTAATCAATTTGAAAATCTTTCTGAAAAATGTTTCACTGATTTCCTTATGAACGTGGTTAGTTTTCGTAAAAACCATTTTAAAAAATACTAGGTTATTGTTTGCTTGCTTGTATATCAATAATATTATGTAATTGCTAAAATGAATTTATTTGTTTCGCTTTCACAAGTCATGAGCTATTTTTCTAAATTATTATAAAATTTTATATACATTTCTAATATTATTGCCAAGAATATAGATACTTTTTAAAAAACCTATAATACTTTGAACGTAGTAGGATTTGATATCGCGCCTCTTGAAAACCGTAACGTCCGTAGAGCGTATGGATTTGTCAGAGCGTGGTCAGAGCGCTTGATCAAGGTACGTTAAAATTTTTATACTTTTTCTAAAAAAAATATTTTTCTTTCGTTCTTTCAAGTGTGAAATAACACTTTACAAATATTAAAAATAACATAGCTTCTAATTGCCTTTAAAAGTTCAAAGTCTGGTAGCCTTTGAACGATTCAAAATTGGTTGCAATATTTTTTCAATAAAGAATATTTTTAATTTGAATTGAAAAATAATCTGATTCCAGCTTTTTTTAACTTTGTTTAAGTTTTTTAAGCTTTGTTATGTTTATAATAATAAAATCTATTTCCTGTATTCAACTTTTTTCTGTTCTTTCTTTTAAAGATTTTTTTTTCGTATTTCTAAGGTTCTGCTCTTAATAAAACAATTTTATATGAATAAATTATTTTCTTATATATTCTTTAGCCTTAAATAAAATATTGAATATTGCTATATAATATTTTCTAATGGAAAATGTGGAACAAAGTGTTTAAACATTAGGATCCCTCTGTCTATCCTGCTGTATGTGGGATAGAGCTTGAAGCTGATTTAATTTAGTTTAAATTTTTAAATAAGAACAACGATTTTTTAATAAGCTACAGCAGCTGAAAGTGTTAACTTTTCTCAATTTAAAATGTTTAACAACTCCAAATGAAAGTTAAAATTTAATAAAGATGAAGCGCAAAAACATAGTTTATATACAACATACTATATTTGCCTGCTTATTTCCACCCTTAGGTGTGAATTCTAAAAAAAAACCACGAAACACGTGTTCAATAAAATAATTTTAGCAGTCTGAATTTAAAGTTTGATAAAAGTCGGTGACGATTAAAAGATTTTCCATATAAACTTTCAACCTCTTATTTGAATCCTTAGGGTGAATTCTAAAAAACCATGAAACACGTGTTCAATGAAATATTTTTAAGAGTCTGAATTTCAAATTTTATAAAAATCGGTGCCGCTTTAAAAAAAATCCAAACCTTCCCTTTAGGGTTAAAACTTTTCAAAATACCTTCTTAGTGGATGTGTATAAAAAAATATATCTGTCCAAATTTCACGTTCCTACGCACAGCGGTTGTGACGGCTGTGCTTGCGTCTTACTTCAGTCCGTCAGGTACATGTCCTTTTATATATATAGAAGATCCTTTTATATATATAGATTGTATATTTTTGAAAGTTTTATTACTGAAAACAAGTTAATTAGAAAATTAGGAATTTATTTTTTTATTAAATTATGAATAATGCATAACGGTATTATTTCTGTGAAGTCAGCTTCACGCTGAAAAACTTTAGCACATTGGAGTGTCTTAACACTTCTACCTACTTTGCGACATGCGGGATATAGCATGAAGCTAAAAAAAGATACAAATTAAAAAAAAACCATAAAGTTCAACAAAAAACAAAAATTACTCATATTACAAATATTAAACTCTGGAGAAATAAACGGTACATTTCATCCAATAGAGTCGCTATGCAGATGTCCCACCGGATGCGACTCCGGAGACACTCAGACCCGGAAATGTTACTTGCTTTTTTATTATTATTGTTATTACCTCAATTGGTTACTTCATATGGAAATAAAATATTTTGTAGTATTATAAAGATTGCATATTAAGTTGAGTTGATGATTGTTACACGTGTACGTACACGTATGTGGGTTCGATTCTCGTTCGGGAGAATTAATTTTCCTAATATTTTCAGTCAATCTTAATATTTCAAGTCAGAAGACAAAATTAGGCGTTGCGTTCCATCAATCAACATACAATGTCTCATAAATTTGACAAAAAATGAGGAACGGCGTGTCTTCACGCTAGGCTCCTTCTGCTTCTTACTTTTGCGTAATCTGGGCAGAGAACCACCACCTGGACTCTGTAACCTGGTTTTTACCTGGTTGCTGGATATCTAGATGTCACAAGTCGTGGAAAGTTAGTCTGACGTAAGTCATTATTTTGCACATCATTTAAACATAGAAAAAAGTATACGTAGGGTCAAATTTTGATATGTAGGTACTATATTTAGTTTTTATTCTCAATACAAAATTGAAATCATATATGTTCCAAGATATACAAAAAAATATCAATGTTTTTTTTACTTTTATCTCCGACGTGTAGTTTTAAAATAAATAATAATTTCCGCATAAAAAAGAGTTATATCACTGTGGCAATATTTATGATATTCTGTTTGACGTTTGCTCTACAAGAATTTTTGATTCAATCAGTCCAAAGGAAGGAAATTTGTGCTTTATATATATATATATTATTTTTAACATAGTGTCCATATTATTGTCAAGTGTTAAAATTCACATGTGTTACAAAAACAATCTCTTCTTTTCGCACAAAAAATAAAAAATTTAAGTAATATATTTTCCCCCAAAATAATCAAATCTCGTTAAACAAAAAGAATTATCAATATCTTTCCACTCAGTAAAATATAAATAAACAAAAAAAAACATAATTAACGCGTTGAAGTATGAAATTCCTTCTGTTTTTACATAAATGGAAATTACAATGTATTTTTTTATTTTCATGAGTTTTATAGTAAAGGATCAATTTTATATGTCAAATACGTAAAAAATTACACTGAAATTAAAAAGTCACAAAAAATGCCTAGAGGACCGTCGTGGTGCAGAAGCACAAGTGTGTGACTGTAAGCGCTACGGTATATAGGTTCGATTCCCACTAGAGAAATTTTTATATTTTCATTTCCTCCCTCTGGTGACAACGTGACGTTGAGTTTCGCAACTCAATACGCAATGTCTCCCGAACTTGACGGAAAGTGCGCAGCGGAGTGTCTTATCATTAAGCTCCCTCTGCTTACTCTGCTACATGCGGGACACAACGTGAAACTATAAAAAAAATGTCAATGAGCTAAATCATATTCCCATCTAAACAAAGCCGGCACAAGCCGCTAGTTCAATTATATTACTCAATATGACCGAACTTCTGTCTCGAAGATTAATGAAAGTTCTAGTTCTCTACCCGAGAGCCTTTATTACGGCCATTAAATCAAAATTAGTTAGTCTACCTACGTTACAAGTGCTACTGTGGTAAGATATCTTAAGTTCAAATAAAATTTCTTTCTTTCATTTAAAAAAAAAGTTTTTGTAATAATTCAAATATAAAAGATAAATATGGATGGTTTTTTTTTGTAAAACTAATAGAGACCAACAGTTTTTGTGAACATTATGTTCCTGTTACCTATACCGAACTGTTTAGTCAGCGCACGCCGGTAAAGCATCACATTTTGATATACATATGCCATTATTTTTCTTTGAATTTTTTGTTCAATAATAACAAAATATAGCATATAGCATTCCTATGGTGTTATTTTTGTGATTGTGAAAAAAAAAACTTTATCAGTTCAGTATTTCCGAAGATTAGTAAGTTGATATACAAAAATAATATAACAATTTTTTTTTCAAGATTCTAGGTTTTTTTAGTTAAAAGTTTAAAAGTTTGAAAATGTGTGTGAATATCACAGTGTGTGTGTGTGTGTGTGTGTGTGTGTGTATTCGTGTTTGTATTTTCGCTTAGGATTTTTTTCTTCTATTTTTAAAACAAAAATATACAAAATGCATTACATTATTTGACTCTACAACAATCGTAATCAACATAACTATCCAAATAGCTCTTCAAAAATTACCATAATTCCGCATAATTTATATTTTGTTTTATATTTTAATAGAAATTTTTAAAATAGGTTGGTTTTTTTTGCTGAAATCTTTTCGTTGTTTCTAGGTACATCTGAAATTTTATATCTAATAACCAACAAAAACAAAATAACCAACTTTTTTAGCTTTCTTTTTTTAGCGGTTTTTGTCAAATTTTCGGGACATTGCATTATCTATGGCGTAACTCAACACCGAGCCTCGCTTACAAGAGGAAATGAAAATAGTTCATTCCCTTAAATAAGAATCGAAGTTGTTTACAGTCAAAACTAAGTATTTTGTGAATGAATATAAAAAAATCTCGTCATGTATTATTCTGAGCAACAATGAAGAGGTGTTCCTCTCATGAGACTAAAATTGTATATATGTAAAGAAAAAAAGCCTTTAGAGCCATGTATTTTATATACCAACAATGATGTTGTTATATTTCCTTTAGATATATTTCTATACAAAATGAAGCAATTAATTTAAATAAGATATAAAATAACATATATATGTGTATTGTATACCTAAGACATATGTATATAATATTATAAGGAAATGTTATAGATTTGTTTTTTATTTATTTTTCAAGATTAAAATACTGTTTTCTTATTTTTCCGCCAGCGATCTCGAAATATTTCATATAATTATTGATATTTGATGATATTTTTATCAATATTTGTTTAATAAGGCCAATCATGAAGAACGCAATGTCTTCAGACTTCAGACGGCAGAAAATGGTGAACGAAAATATATTATCGTTATTAAGATCGTATAAAAACGTTAACGATACGTTGTATAAAAACGGTGTGACTCAACACTAGTTTCCCTGCTTTGTGCGAGATACAACGTAAAACTAACAAATAAAAAAATAAACTTAAATCACATTCTACATACTTTATTCTTAAAATAAAAGTACTAGAAAGTTAAAAATTAAAAATTAAAGTTAA
>OU860787.2:8647414-8672844 GCA_917862395.2 Heliconius sara | reverse complement strand
GGGCCATGTTGCAAGAAAGATCATGGGAAAAGTTGTTAGAACAACACAGTTGTTTACATAGTATACTTAGTTTTATCAGATGCATGAAACAACTGAAACATTACTCTAATATAGTTTTTATTTTTTCTTTAACTTATGAATGGATTTGGCTGTTTGCCGAATTCCTTCGCAAATCGAGGTCATACGAATGAATAAACTGAATCAACCCCAATAATTGTGATAACCGCCTCTCGCGTCACGAATATAAAAACAACACTGTACACTCGTTAACCAAGAATGTATTTAATTTAATATTGGTACTAAAGTATTTATTCTATGTATTTTGATTATAATTTTTGTGTTTAACAATATAACATTTATTTATTACTCACTCTATATAATAAATGTGAATATAAATTTCTGCGTGAGGAAACTTTTATTATAGGAACAATATCTTTTCTCTAATTGCGAGAATTTTATGAATAAATCTAGCTTAAACTCGCCTAAAACCTACTCATCATTACGACGTCCAAGTTATTCACAGTTTCATGTGCTATATATATATACTAGCGACCCGCTCGCGGCTTCGCTCGCTTTAACCACAGAATGATTTACTTAATACACTAAAATTATATTCATGTTTCAATATACCTATAATGTATGCTTGCAATGAACTTGAGATTTCTAATGTGAAAATTATTAAAACCTTAGGTGGCATTTTCGTACCTCCCATAAGAGAGATGCAACTGTCAATATATTAATTTCTTTAAACTTTTGCCTTATGGAGTCTTTAGGACCTAAATTGTAGTTATAACTATATAGTTATAGTTATATCGATACTTACAATAAAATCCTAACACATCGGTGTCTGTACGTGGAAGATATATTAGAAAAAATATTATTATGGACATTTAAATATTTAATAGAACTTGATCAGTTTGTTTGTTTATCTGTGCGTTCACGATAATCGATGCGATGCTTAACCGATTTAAGTGCAGTTTTGTAATTTGGCTAACTTCCTTTAAATATTTAGTATTAGTTTTATTTTAATCGGTTCACACAAAATTAAAACCAGATTCACGCTGTATCCAGCCTATAGCAGGGAAGATAGAGGGAACTTAAGTGTTAAGATACTGCGTATGATATATGACTGACGTGAAATGAATATATGATTAAATTTCAATTCAATCCTCCAAGTGGGAATCGAACCCATAACGTCACGTTACTGGCACAATTTTGTGCCCCTACGCCGCGACGGTCTTTAATATTCATACAGAATGGAAGCTTCAGCGCACCCTTTACGGGGAGTATATAGGATAAACTATTATTATATAAAAATAATTAAAAATATAATAGTTTATTGAACCCATACCTAAAGAAATTAATCAAGATACCTCAGCAGTTTAGACGTAGGATCCAAACCTGTATTTCCTGTGACGCAGTTACGCATCTATGCAGATACCAATAACGTAATCACATACTACTACAAAATATTACTAAAAGTTAAGCAACTTTGAACTTTGCCGCCAATACCTACGACTCGTATGTTTGCGTCTTTAATGACAAATAGCGTTTTATTTTAATATCAACGATAATACCTAATTTACTTTGTATGAAAAAATAACTTTTTCCTTCCATTTTTTTAATTGTATTAGGCTTTTATAGTACTTTTTAATTGTATTAGGCTTTTATAGTTAAAACTATGGTTTCATTTAAAGTGGTACTGATAAAAACATTATATAATTGACTATATAATATCTATAGTGATTTTTTAGTGAATAGAATTATTATTATTATTACAACACTTGCGAAGAGAGCATATTTCGGGCATTTTTTAAATTCTTATACCTTTTGAGAAACTACCAACATTCTTATCGTTAATAATTTTTTTTTTAAATAAAAAAAACATTTGAATATTTTGTCTAAATTTTTCGTCATAATGACGCGAAAATATTCAAAATGTTCAAAATGAAAAGTTCAAAAATGTTGGTTGAAAATAATTATACTGTAGGAGGATACCTTTATATGTACTGTTTAAATCTGTTGTTTTATGATATTATGTAGAATAATATAGTCTATAGATAATCACACATTCCTCTTCACACTTTTTATTCTTTAACTATAATAAGTAAATATATTTAACGTTATAACGTTATATTAAACGTATTAATAAATTTAATTTAATTTATTAATACGTTTCAAGTATTCATTTGTTTTGAATATAACATTAAGATTGATTCATAAAATATATTTGGCACTTCCTTAACTTGATTATTTCATCTATTTTTTTTATATACAAAGTTTTGATTAAGTTCTCTTGAAAAATATATATTGAGAAATATATGTACTGTAAATGAATGCCAACGATTAAAATGTATTGATATCCCCACGTGATCCATCTAAACCAAATATAAACTTTTATAAACTATAGCAACCAACTCGCGGCTTCACCACATTTGTGAATTATTTGTTTGTTTCGATACAGGGAATTACTTGAAAGTTTGTATTAATTTTTTTTAAAACAGCACCGATTTTTATAAAATTTGAAAGTCAGACTCTTTAAAATATTTCATTGAACACGTGTTTCATGGTTTTTAGAATTCATCCCGTAAGAGTTCAAATACTGGGTTGAAAGTTTATATGGAAAAATCTTTAAATCGCCACCGATTTTTATAAAAACTTAAATTCAGACTGTTAAAAATATTGTAATGAACACGTTTCGTACAGAGTAACAGAGGCCGGTCGTGGCGCAGCGGCACAAAGTGTGACCGTAAACCGACTGGTTGTGGGTTCGATCCCCACTCGAGGAGATGAAATATTTACTTAAATTTATATTTCCATTTCTTCGCTCTGGTGTCGAGGCAAAGTGCGGCGTTGAGTTCTGCCACTTAACACGCAATGCCTCCGGAATTCGGCAGAAAGTGGGGAACGGATTGTCTTTCACTACGTTCCCTCTGCCTACCCTGCAGTGTGCGGGATACAGCGTGAAGCTGATTTATTTTTATTAACACGTTTCGTGGTTTTTTTTAGAATTCACCCCTAAGAGTGCTAATAAGCAGGCGAAGTTGCTCCGCGACCCCTAGTTTTAATGTAATAACATACAATATATTTATAAAAATGAGAATGTATTGTTTTGTTTAATAGCTCCTGATAGTTATTACAACGCATGCAAGGAAAGATCATTTTAGAAAGTTGTTTAATTATATTAGAATTATAAAAACTACCAACATTTTTATGGTGAATAAAATATTTTATCAAATAAAAAAAATGTCTATGTTTTCCACCTGAAAAACACTAAGGGTAGAAAAAATATAAATATATATATATAAAAACATAGATACCACATTAGTATCAATACACTATGCTGGTAACAATAATTGAAAAAAATTATATACTACTTACGGGATAACTTTGTATGCAAAGTTTAAAACTATTAATTATATACATACATATACATATCTAATATATATATATATATATATATATATATATATATTATATATATATATATATATATATATATATATATATATATATATACATATATATATATATATATATATATATATATATATATCTATATATATATATATCTATATATATATATATATATATATATATATATATATAGGCATCTGAAATATAAATATATATATTAGATATTGATGTCTTCTATAAAAGTACATCACTTTGCGCTATTGTCAATAATTTCCACAACGTAGGCGATATAAGGTTTTTTTGGTACTTTTTTACACGTTAATCGTGTAATTGTAAAAGAATTTTCCTTATCGGGTCTATTTAATTCAAACAATTTTGCCGTGGGATCCCGGTCTAGTATAGGATCATCCTAGTGCTGGTGGTGTCGGCGTGAAATAGTGGCTTTATACCACTGCGTTTCGCATCAGGTAATGCCGGGCTCCGGAGCCCAACCCACCTTGAAGGCGGGCAACGAACCTGTAACTCCTCTGGTGTTGCACGGGGCCGCGGGCGGCGGTAGTCATTTACCATCAGGTGATCCAAACGCTCGTTTGCCTTGTCCTTTCCATAAAAAAAAAACAAAAAATCTAATGGACTGTCTTAATAATTTAAGTGGTATCGATACAAATCCCCCCCACCCCCGCAGAGTTACTCGCCACGGTGCGCGAGGCCACACGGCACACACTACGCATTTTTTATTATTATATGATTTTCTTTAGATTTATATTTTTAAATTCGTTATATCTTTTGAATGGGATGTCCGATCTTATTAATTTAAAAAGTATTTTACAGGTATTGAAATTATCTTTCAAAAAATATCATTTCATGGGATAAGTATTGATGCAGAGGTATGAACAATATGGTTTGATTATTGTCGGCACTTTTGTTAACGTATAAAATATAAAAAAATGATTATATTGTCATAACTACAGTAGTTAGACATATGCTATCGCGGACTTTTTTATAGATATTGATGTGCTCTATAATACTGTAGAACATTGTTTTGTTATATCATCAATAGTTTTCGCAGCGCACGCGATGATAGAATTATTAAGATCAATTTTTTCACACCTTGGTTTACATTATTGCATTTCTATTAGGGATCTCTATTTTTTTGGAAATGCAATATAGCCTATGCTGGTCAGTAAAGATGCAGCTTTCCAATAGTGAAAAAATTATTTAAATCGGCCCGGTAGTTTTTGTGTGAAAACTCTACAAACATACACACATACATACATACATACATACAAACATACAAAAATACAAATCTTACCTCTTTATAATATTAGTATAGATATAGATAGTATAGATAAAAAAATGATTATATTGTCATAACTACAGTAGTTAGACATATGCTATCGCGGACTTTTTTATAGATATTGATGTGCTCTATAATACTGTAGAGCATTGTTTTGTTATATCATCAATAGTTTTCGCAGCGCACGCGATGATAGAATTATTAAGATCAATTTTTTCACACCTTGGTTTACATTATTGCATTTCTATTAGGGATCTCTATTTTTTTGGAAATTTAATATAGCCTATGCTGGTCAGTAAAGATGCAGCTTTCCAATAGTGAAAAAATTATTTAAATCGGCCCGGTACTTTTTGTGTGAAAACTCTACAAACATACACACATACATACATACATACATACAAACATACAAAAATACAAATCTTACCTCTTTATAATATTAGTATATATATATATATATATATATATATATATATATATATATATATATATATATATATGACTGATGGAACTAAGCACCGCGCTTCGACTTTCGACATCAGAGCGAAGAAATGATTATTTTCTCGAAAGGGAAGCGAACCCACAACCTGTCATGTGTACAGTCACACGCTTGTGCTCCTGCGCCACGATTGGCCTTATACACCATATAGCATCCTTCCTACAATTATTAGAGTATAAACACTTAGTTTTTAGGTTAAACCCTAGATGCTTATCCCTTTAGGTCGAACTGCTCGTCCTTTTCTATTCGAGTGATAAAAATATTTTTTACAATTTTTAGTATCTTAATTCACGTCTTTTTATAATTTCAAGTTTTTCTTTCAGCGTCACGCTGTATTCCGCATAGCTGGGTAGGCGGAGGGAGCTAACTCTTAAGACACTCCGCTCACTACTTTCCGCGAATTCTAGTGGTATTGCGTGGTAAGTATCGGAATTTAACATCTTCGAAAAAATTCCAAACGAAAATATAGACTATTCTGTCTAGTACTGAAAGTCAAGAAGGCCTTAAAAATATTTCTACGTAAATTTTTCAAATATCGCTTGCTGGATAGTAGAACCAAACGTAACTCAATGTTTTCCAAAAGATTTTAATAGGATTAATGAGACCGGTTTCATGTAGGTCTATAAAAATACACTGGCATCTAAAATAAAATGTAGATAATATATAGATAAATAAAATAAAATAAATCAGCTCCACGCTGTATCCCACGCATAGCAGGGTGTACAGAGGGAACCTAGTATTAAAACACTCCATTCCCCACTTTCCACCGAGTTTTGGAGGCATTGCGAAAATAAATAAAACCAACAGCTTTACTTACAGAATTTTACAAATCATTTAAAAATATAGAGAAATTAGGTCAAATGGTAAATGTACGCGTCGTTCATTTGTTGTTTCAAAGCAGTTCTACCGTTCAATTTGCAGAGCTAGCTCCCAGCGGCTGACGGCTGCGTGTGGTGTAGATGTATACAATATAAGATATCTCAGACTGAAGGTTTGTGGCGAATGACGACTAAATTATGCATTGACAATTAAGCTTGGAATCTAAATGGGCAAGCAATTTGAATACTACTGTACAAAATATCCAGAAATTTCTCCAGTTAGAGAAACTAATGTAAATGTAAAAAAATAAATATTATTATCCTTTTCAGATTCACCTGTATCCCGCATGTTTCTCAACATGCATTGTGTATTGAATGGCGGAACTTAACGCTGCGCTTTGCCTCGATACCAGACCGAAAAAATGAAAATAATAACCATTTCATTTTCTCTAGTGGCAACCGAACCCACAACCTGTCGTAAAAATCTATTGTAGGATTTGAATTTTCGCCTCTCGAATCTTTTTTTTTCATTGTTCATAGAAATGTATAGCAAAAAAAGTAAATTAAAGATAACCGATTAACATTAAAGTATTGTACTTACTTGTAGGATGAAATCCGGCTCAATGACTAACTCATTATCATATAAATCACTAGCTTCCTAGCAGAAGATTATCTTGACTAACCAAAAGATAGTTAAATTTAAATTAATAAATTATAATATTATAAATACTTACATTTATGATAGAACAAAGAGATCTTCGAATGCTACCTTAATAAAATTTATGTTTTTTTTATATTTTGGCTATTACATTTGACTGTGTTTTTTAAATACCTATAAAATATGAGGTGATTACGGTGAATCGGGATAGCGTTTGATCCTTACTCAGAGAAAACTTATATACGAATTATTTTCCTTTTCTCGTGAAAACAAATCTAGGTAAGGGAGGATTCACACTATAGCAGTGAGTACGGCTTGTTCTCGGTCCGGTCTTATGAGAAATACTGGCATAAGAATATTTTAACAATGAACGGACCGGTACTACATTGTGAATCTAGGCATCTATTGAATACGCATTCTTTCAAATTTGAGCGGAAATCGTCGAAAGAGAAAGAAACGGAGTCTCTTTAAAACAACTTTTCTGTATCTATCGTGCTTCATTTCGGGATACGTACTTACTGATTAGCCGTTTGATTCCCATATATTAGACATTATTTGGCTTTAGTACTTTTAAAAGTAAAATACAATATATAAAATGGGAAACAACAGAATCTTAGTGTTAAGACAATATTATTGTCTTAACACTAAGATTCTGTTGAAACAACAGAATCTTATTGTTGTTTACAATATTATTGTCTTAACACTAAGATTCTGTTGTTTCCCAGTGTGGGCCGGCTGTACGCGGGATATAGCGTGAAGTTGAAATAAAAAAATAATTAAAATGCACAGTAAAAAATGTCATTAATTAGAAACAACTTTCAAAAACAAACTTTAGCATAAATCCTTTAAAAAAAAAACTATGTTATATATTTCTATAAAACTCAGAAACTTTTAACGAACGTAACAGTTTACAATACGATAAAGTCACTAAGCAGAAATAGATCATTAGGTCAATAAAGAATGCAGAGGCGACCCCTTATAGACTCGAGTCCGGAGTAGATCGGTAATAGGTCGCATTGGTTGCCTACAGTGTATCTGCCACTAGCATTTTTTAACTTTAGTATATTTAGTTTGTAATATTTTTTAGGGTTCCGTACTTTAAGATTTCTTCTTGCTTAATTTAAAATTCGTGAATATTCGAGAACCGAGAATAAAATTTCATAAATTTGATAAAAACAAAATAAACTAGCATCCATTGTATGCAGTCTTACATGTATCATCATTTTGTATTTAATAATAAATTTAAACTAAAATAAATGGTTTTTATCGTTTCAAATTTAATGTCGAGGCTTAATGTGAACTATAAACGAGGCAGTCGAGGCAAAGCGCGGCGATACGTTTTGCCACTCAACACACACTGCCACCAGAATGCGGTGAAAAATGGGAAAAGGAGTGTCTTAACTCTTAGTTCCGTCTGCCTTCCCTTCTGTTTGCGGGATACAGCGTGAAGCTACTAAAAATAATATTTTAAGAATTTTTATTCTGGGCTATTGAATTTATTTATAAATTTTCACTCTCCACTGCTATAACTGCTATATATTTTGTAATTACATACATTTACATATTAAACGCGTTAAAGCTTAAAATAGTACGTTCAATGTACTCTAACAATATATGGTTATTTACATATATTTTATCTGGTACATGGCCAAATTTACTGAAAACGGCTTTGTGTGACTTTATTCTGAAACACATAATAGGTATTATAATTATCTTAATAGATTTAAGGACTATTAAATTAATTTTTCATTTCTTCCATAACATGAAATACCTACTAATAACGCTATTGTTGCCTCGAATCTATTACTGTAGACATCGAATCCATTACTGTAGCGTCTCACGCGCCACATGAGAATGAAGAGAAAGTGCTCAGCTGGTTGTGGGCACGTAGAGCGAATGAGCGAGGGAAAGAATGGCAAAAACAATTTATGATGGTAAAGTGAGTGTAAGAGAGTTAAGGGGGAAACCTCGGTTTGGACCTTCGAAAACTCAGTATCAAAGATACTGGAGGAGGTACTCTCTGGCTACCCCGCTAGTGGATAAAGCGTGATGAAATAGATATATATATATATATATATATATATAATGACGAAGAATATAATTACGTCGCTGATAGTTTTCACATACGAATATACGACTAATGATTTAACCGCACTCAGTACGCGGGTCGTTGTGATTTATATTTTCATGAAGAATGCCGCAATTTGAAATTCCAAATGCAATCTGTTCACTATTCTAGCGCAAACTATATGAAGTTTTAAATTATTTGATTTTTTTAACTTTTTCTAGTTTAATTGTTGTAGTAAAATTGAAGTGATTTATGTACACGTTGATACAATTTAATTGTCAAAAAGTAACAAGTAGAAGTTACTTCTTAGACAATATATTTTAACGCCGCGCTGGACCAGGCACAGCTTTTTCCCTTTTCGTGAAAACAAATCTAGGTAAGGGAGGATCACACTATAGCAGTGAGTACGGCTTGTTCTCGGTCCGGTCTTATGAGAAATACTGGCATAAGAATATTTTAACAATGAACGGACCGGTACTACATTGTGAATCTAGGCATCTATTGAATACGCATTCTTTCAAATTTGAGCGGAAATCGTCGAAAGAGAAAGAAACGGAGTCTCTTTAAAACAACTTTTCTGTATCTATCGTGCTTCATTTCGGGATACGTACTTACTGATTAGCCGTTTGATTCCCATATATTAGACATTATTTGGCTTTAGTACTTTTAAAAGTAAAATACAATATATAAAATGGGAAACAACAGAATCTTAGTGTTAAGACAATATTATTGTCTAACACTAAGATTCTGTTTTGAAACAACAGAATCTTATTGTTGTTTACAATATTATGTCTTAACACTAAGATTTGTGGTTTCCCAGGGCGGGCCGGCTGTTCGCGGGATACAGCGTGAAGTTGAAATAAAAAATAATTAAAATGCACAGTAAAAAATTTCATTAATTAGAAACAACTTTCGAAAACAAACTTTAGCATAAATCTTTTTAAAAAAAACTATATTATATATTTTCTAAAACTCAGAAACTTTTAACGAACGTAACAGTTTACAATACGATAAAGTCACTAAGCAGAAATAGATCATTAGGTCAATAAAGAATGCAGAGGCGACCCCTTATAGACTCGAGTCCGGAGTAGATCGGTAATAGGTCGCATTGGTTGCCTACAGTGTATCTGCCACTAGCATTTTTTTAACTTAGTATATTTAGTTTGTAATATTTTTTAGGGTTCCGTACTTTAAGATTTCTTCTTGCTTAATTTAAAATTCGTGAATATTCGAGAACCGAGAATAAAATTTCATAAATTTGATAAAAACAAAATAAACTAGCATCCATTGTATGCAGTCTTACATGTATCATCATTTTGTATTTAATAATAAATTTAAACTAAAATAAATGGTTTTTATCGTTTCAAATTTAATGTCGAGGCTTAATGTGAACTATAAACGAGGCAGTCGAGGCAAAGCGCGGCGATACGTTTTGCCACTCAACACACACTGCCACCAGAATGCGGTGAAAAATGGGAAAAGGAGTGTCTTAACTCTTAGTTCCGTCTGCCTTCCCTTCTGTTTGCGGGATACAGCGTGAAGCTACTAAAAATAATATTTTAAGAATTTTTATTCTGGGCTATTGAATTTATTTATAAATTTTCACTCTCCACTGCTATAACTGCTATATATTTTGTAATTACATACATTTACATATTAAACGCGTTAAAGCTTAAATAGTACGTTCAATGTACTCTAACAATATATGGTTATTTACATATATTTTATCTGGTACATGGCCAAATTTACTGAAAACGGCTTTGTGTGACTTTATTCTGAAACACATAATAGGTATTATAATTATCTTAATAGATTTAAGGACTATTAAATTAATTTTTCATTTCTTCCATAACATGAAATACCTACTAATAACGCTATTGTTGCCTCGAATCTATTACTGTAGACATCGAATCCATTACTGTAGCGTCTCACTGCGCCACATGAGAATGAAGAAGAACGTGCTCAGCTGGTTTGGGCACGTAGAGCGAATGAGCGAGGAAAGAATGGCAAAAACAATTTATGATGGTAAAGTGAGTGGTAAGAGAGTTAGGGGGAAACCTCGGTTGACCTTCGAAAACTCAGTATCAAAGATACTGGAGGAGGTACTCTCTGGCTACCCCGCTAGGGATAAAGCGTGAATGATATATATATATATATATATATATATATATAATGACGAAGAATATAATGACGTCGCTGATAGTTTTCACATACGAATATACGACTAAATGATTTAACCGCACTCAGGTACGCGGTCGTTGTGATTTATATTTTCATGAAGAATGCCGCAATTTGAAATTCCAAATGCAATCTGTTCACTATTCTAGCGCAAACTATATGAAGTTTTAAATTATTTGATTTTTTTTAACTTTTTCTAGTTTAATTGTTGTAGTAAAATTGAAGTGATTTATGTACACGTTGATACAATTTAATTGTCAAAAAGTAAACAAAGTAGAAGTTACTTCTTAGACAATATATTTTAACGCCGCGCTGGACCAGGCACAGCTTTTTTATTTTCTTCAGTAGGAATTGAACCTCCAACCATTCTGTAGAATGAGGACATTGTGACCGCCGTCTTATTTCGATAGTTTGTTCAAATGTAATTTTATCTTCAAAGTATTTCGATTTTAAATGCAAATATTTCCAATTCTTCATTCTCTCAAGTCCGAATGTCTAGTAAGGTAGTTAAAATGTAAAAGAATAAATAAAATTACCGTCACCTTCAACACAGTAATTAAAATCCAACACAATACTACGCAAACTGTATCTCTATTTATACTTTCACAAAATTTCCATAATGGAAATTTACACGAGTCAACACATTCGATGGAGCTTGCAAATTGAATTCGACCCGCACGCGTCGGCATAGGTTACCAGTTCGGGCAAATTGTTTTGAAATTTAAAGGCAACGTTTTGTCAAAAATATTTCTAATTTGTTTTCCGTCGAAACGAGATATATACTAGTATAGCCTACAACAGCATGTAGATGAAACCATCGTTTTGTCCGTTAGTTTTATCGTCGTAGTGCAGTGCGCCTGTACTTTATCCTTTTCATTGTGTTGAGTAAACTAGCTACTTGTGCTTGCTTTAGAATTATGCTGATGAACATAAAACTAGGCAACTCTCGTTTTATCGTTTTATTTATTTTCCAAGAAAACATTGTGGCACAGTGAAGCAACGTCTGAATAAGGAAAGCAAGCTCGTCGGTAGCAGGTACGACCCTTAATCGGGGAAGACTTTTTTAATTTTCTCCTTCAGATAAGACAAAGCGCGCCAAAAGTTAGTGCCGTCACTCACCGTTCAATGCATTAATTTTGACATTGAATGAATGTGTTACGAATGTGGCGTGGCACGGTCTGACTGCTTATGTAACACATTCATTCGAGGTAGTCTTGGGATTCGCGACGTTGCGGATAGGCTCATACAGAAAAAGACGAAAATAATATAAGATCCAATAATTTTCCTAAATTTTAATATTTCTTTTAATGTCGATTAATAACAATTTATTTTGTGACTAAAATTTTATGAGCCATTTTAACCAATTAATTGGAAGTGTCTAATAATTGGAGTAAAACAAACCGCGGCTTTGAATTCCGCTATTCTGCCACAAATTCAACAAAAATTGGCGGTGAATGGTAAACTAATCTATCGCATTTGTGGGAGTATATGTTAAAAAGGCAAGTCTGAAATTATAATTAGAAATTGAATTATAATGTTAGAATGTTTGTTGGAGGTCTGATAATAAACGACAGATAGTAGTAATTTATAATTAATATAAAAAAAGAGAAATATATGCTTACATTTAATTGAAAATTAGTATAAGACTACGTGAATGGACATTATTCGCAATAAAGCGTCATAAACAAGTAGTTATCGCGCTGAGCTCGCATTTGCATTCGTTTACTATTTCAGCTAATGGTTTACATGATAATGGTTCTCCCTCTATAGTTTAGTGATGGGCATCTTTATTTCGTAGGTAGATCAACCTTCAGTTTCCGGTAAGGTTTTTGATATTAATAATATTTTATAGTTGTTTAGTTTCTTTTAAATAATTTTTAATGTATACCTACAATTTAAAAATAAAGTAGAAAAAAATCTTGTTTAAATTATTTATGGCAAATATTTAACAATTTTCTATAAATAAAAAAATAAATTCTCCTCGATTTTGAATATCAAATACACGTACAAAATACTATAAGACTAGAATAATTTATAATTTTTATGGCTTATCAAAATGCGGATGAAGTTGAAAGAAAGGTTTTCTAAGAGATCGATCGATTTCGACGTAGCTTGGCGAGAACGTATGGCTCAGTGGTCAGAGCGCCTGGTCGGTTTCCAGGAGGCGCGGGTTCGAGTCCCGCTACGTTCAAATTTTTATACGTTTTCTAAATAAGTATTTATATTTCCTAAGTGTGGATTAACACTTTAAAAATGTTTTAAAAATATTTAAAAAATAGTATTCTCTCTTGCCAAACGATAATTCCTAGTAATTATCTTTGGGTAGCGGAAATTTGTAAAAATCTCCCTACAGAGATGCTAACAACATAAGTTGTAACAAGCGTATAAAAATTTCGACGTAGCTTGGCGAGAACGTATGGCTCAGTGGTCAGAGCGCCTGGTCGGTTTCCAGGAGGCGCGGGTTCGAGTCCCGCTACGTTCAAATTTTTATACGTTTTCTAAATAAGTATGAAAATATTTAACATTTCGTTCCCCTCTGGTGGAATCCACCACACAACCGCTGCGTTAACAGACACATGCTTGTGCCCAAGCTTCAAAACGGCTTCAAAATCAATCTATCAAAATTTTGTATATTTTTAAACAAATTAAAAAAGAATTTGAGTACAATTAAGATTTAATCACGCATACGGCAAGGGCGGAGAAAATCTAGTGCCGAGACATTTTATTTTCCGCTTTCTATACGCATCCGTGACACTGAATGTTAAATAGCGGCGACGTCTAAACAAAACGACAAAATGAAAATAAGTTCATATTGCGATAGATATTTTTATTTTCATAAATTTTTATTTAAAAAAAAAATGTAATTATTTCGAAAATGGCTACTAATTTTGAAATAGGTAAATACTTGATGTGATAGGTTCTAGAGAGCAAATCTCGAAAGAACAATAAAACCCGTATACACAATGTTTATTCGCGTTTTGCACTTAGGAGGAGACAAAGGATGAGCAAAGAACGATATGCGATGGCTTTGCACTCTGATCTCCAATTTCCGTCTTTAGAAAACTTAGTGCTCAAATATTTTTAACACGAAACTGTCTTTCCAAAGATATTATTTTTTATGAGTATGGTATGAGTATGAGTGTGGAATAAATATCTTAGAAAAAAGACATTCAAAGTACATCAGAATTTTAGTTTCTGAAATGTTTAATTTTATCATTCCCTTTTACCTTCACGCTATATCCCGCGTATAGCAGGACAAGCAGAGAGCCTAGTGTCAAAACGCTCATTACGTTACGTTACCAGAGGGTTACCCTCTTTCTGTCGAATTTATGAGCTGTGCTTTGTTGTGTTACCAGAGCGAGGAAAATTAAAATATTAAATAATTAATTTAACATAGTAGGAATTGAATCCACAGCAGTCGCGTTTACGTGCTGTACCACTTTTTTATTTTTACAAATGTGTAAAGATTTGTTTTTCAACTTTAATTTCCTTAGTTTCTGAGATAGAGACAACTGTGACGTATATTTTCTATTATACACTCCTCATATTATTATTACCTATTCTAACTGCGATCAAAATTACATACTCGAGTACATCGATTGAGTCATGTGTTATACTGTCATGTACAACTGTTTATTTCCATTCGTCCACGTGGTTGAAGCCGTACATAATAGCCGTAGAACAATTTATATTTATACTTACGATCTTAGACTTCGAAGGCAATATTTTTAATAATTCTTAATCATTTTCAATGTCACAGTATCAGTATAGTGTCAAAAGGTATGTACATATACTATGTTACTAGTATTTGTGTCGCGCGCGATCGCGGCGTTTGCGCCCGCTGGATTTAGGAAAGTAAAATATCAGCCAATTAAATAAATTAGTTATTTATAGCAATTTTGTCAAGCAATATTCCTTAAATTGGTATTACTTTTTTTATAAATAAACCAATTGAAATAACACAAACACTTAATATTAAGAGCCATTGCCAAGATACAATTGTAAAAACTACAGTCAAAGCACTTTAGCTCTTTATATATATATGTATTTATATATACATGTATATGTATGTAAATACATAATTTTAACAAAACCTAATTGGTGGTTTGGTTCCAGTCCTCGCTTCTGAGTGCTGCCAGCTCTAATTACGAGGTGTCAACGGCACACGCTCTAATATCTGTTTTATTTCAGCAAACGCTCTCCTTAACTAACGCTACATCAATTAAAATTTTACTAATCTATGTATTTCCATAATTAGGATAGATTTTAGTTTGTTATTATGGGTTTTTAATGTAAAACTGTTATTTTGGTTCAAATAATAATTTGTAAAGTTGTTGTTTTAACCAAAACAACAATTTTACATAAAAAAAACCTCACAAGTGAGTCGTTCAAGCAATACTTCCTTCCTTCGAGGCATGGATGAGACGAAAACGTTGAGTTACGTATTGTCTTACACAGATTATCACCGGACACGGTTGCTTTTGTGATTATTTGTTTAAGATTGGACTTCAGACTACGGCGATTTGCATACACTGCAACAAGGACACTGATCCGCCCAACACACCCTTGAAACTTGTCCCGCCTGGGACACGGAAAAACGGGCCCTAGTTCAGAAAGTCGGGCGTAATCTTTCCCTTCCCGTAGTGGCGAAGGGGGCGTAACTCGCGCCCGGTGCAAAATACCTATTCAGCGCCCCCAAGACGAACATCATATAATTGTATATACAAAATATACTCCGAATTTAATATATTTAAATAGTTTTGCAGACCTTTTGGCGCCCCTTTGTGTGTAGCACCCGGGACATGATAACCTCCCTTGCCCCCCCCCCCTCACTACGCCATTGTTTCCCGCAGTAATAAGACAAATGTTAGCCAGGGAATCAGCGTGGATAGCTGTGGTCACATTTTGTGAGACGGTCATGTCTCAAAAAGAAGCTGCTGGGCAAGATCAGGAGAGGGCTGATCCATCTCTTCCGAAAAGACAGCGTTGCCGTGGACGTGTGCTTTTCAATCGTCCTGGTCTCCCAAAAATCGCTTTTTAGTTTTGACCATTGGTGTGCAGTGTGGGGAATCTGCGCACCGTATATTACCGTAATTATACAGAAATGTTGTTTATATCAATTTAGTCAAATATTTATCAAATATACATGTTTATTGACGTTCACCTTCTTCTGACTGATCTACTCTGGTTTACACATTTGTAAGGACAAACAAGGATAAAGATGTAAGGACATAACAAAAGAATAAGAGTAAGACTTGTAGGAAGAGGCTTAGATGGGAAAAACTTCTTCAACACTAAATATTTGTTCTGATTCCAGACTAGAACAAATATAAATAGAAATAAGTCAAAATTTACATTCTCGATTAACTCTTGACTTC
The DNA here is from genome assembly GCA_917862395.2 of Heliconius sara. Classification (NCBI taxonomy): domain Eukaryota; kingdom Metazoa; phylum Arthropoda; class Insecta; order Lepidoptera; family Nymphalidae; genus Heliconius; species Heliconius sara. Next base: position 8,656,534 of record OU860787.2, on the reverse strand, counting down.
TCTTTATTTTTCTTCTCTATCTTCATCACTAAACACAAGGTAAATTTAGGACAAGGTAATCACCCTTCCCCTTAAAAGTTATATTATTGTCTTTGAGTAAATTTACTTAATCCTGCGACAAGGAGTAAAAATAGAATTAATAATAATATAAAGGATATGCAGATCCAAAAGTTTTGATAATTCTTCAATTGCTAAAGTACCAGAACATTGCACTTTGACTACGAAATGAAAATAAAAGCTCACAACGACTTGCATTTCCTTCCATTTGTATAGCTCTAAGCTGGTTTAAATGAAAACACTAAATGTTTATATTTGAGAGGCTTTTGTTCATTTCTATGCTATTATTGTGAAGAGATTGGGTGGTACCTATGTAACGTTATTATTAAATTTCTAATCTGTACCCCGAAAGCATGGTAGGCAGAGGGATCCCGGGAACCTAGTGTTAAAATACTCCGTTCCCTTTAAGACACTTCGAATTCCCGCTTTCCGCCCTTTCCCCCTTTTCCCGAATTCTCGAGGCACTGAACTATAAATACACAAATTGAAAATTTTACCAACAAAAACATCGTCATGAACCTGTATATTTAATACCTACTGTATCCGCTTGACAAAACCATTGAGCTTCAAACAACAGTAGCTTTCGTTTGTTTGTACATTTCAATACCAACATATCGTAATTACGATGATTTGATTGCCTACCAATTGGCAACTATAGTGTATTTGACGTGTATTGGCAAGTCTTATTACGATGTTGGCAACGTTATTGATTTTTTTTCATTGGAGAATGAATGATGATATAATTCTTCTTTTTAGCTTCACTCTGTATTCCTCACATAGCAGGGTAGGCAAAGGGTAAAATTTATTAAGATTCTCCGTCTACCACTTGCCACTGAATTTTTGAGACTTAGCGTTTTGGCGCAACTTAATGTCACGCTTTGTCTCCATATCAGGAAATGAAAGCATCATATTTTTCATTCCTTCGAGTGGGAATCGAAGCCATAACCTATTGCGTTACCAGTCATTCGCTTGTGCTTATGCGTTGTGTCGTTATATACAATTGTACAAAAATATAACGAAAGTTAAACGCAATAGACCCGTCGTACAATCGTAACTCGTAGTAAATCGTAGACCAGCCTAGACTTAAAGACGTACCTACTCTATAAGAATATCTTTTTTCTGTACACATATTAGTTTTTGTTTGCAACTAATATAATTCCTGTCAACTTGCGATCTCTTTATAGATTTTTTTTATTTAAATGCTTTAAAGAAGCTCTTCGAGGCCAGTTGTGCCGTAGGGTACAAAGTGTGACTGTAAACGCGACCGATTGTGGGTTCGATCCCCACTCGAGGAAATGAAATATTTAATTAAGCTTTTATTTCTTTGCTTTTGCTTTGGTGTCGAGGCAAAGCGTGGCGTCGAGTTCCGCCACTCAGCACGCAATGAATCCAGAATTCGGCGGAAAGTGGGGAACGGAGTCTCTTAACACTAGGCTCCCTCTGCCTACCCTGTAATGTGCGGGATACGTGCGTGAAGCTGATTTATTATATACATAGAAGATTTTGTAGAAACTTATATGAAATAGAAGACCTAGAAGACCTATTCTCGGTCTTTCAAAACATACAAACTTAGCTTTACCCCGTGGTTGTACTCGCGTAGTTTTTGATTTACTCAAGATATATTTATTGTTGTAAAAAAATTTAAAATATTAAAATTAACTATGAACTTTTTATATTATGGAGAAGAACAAGAAACGTCAACAAAAAATTATAAACTTGGCACCAAATACTACGTTACGTTATTTTTACTGATATTAAAGAAATAAGGCTCTATGATTATTTATACACAGCGATCGATTTGGGAAATTAATAATAAGGTTCGTCCGAAGAACGAACGTCCTTCGAAGAACTATATTTTTGAACTATAAAAAGAAATTAATATAAAGGTTTCCTTTGCTTCTTACTTTTATATTTTGTTGTAAAAATCGAATTAACATAAATATATGTTAACCCTTAACAGCTTATAATGAATTACTTAACCCACAGAGACTATAATGGATATAAAACACGTTATATTTTAAAAGTAATGAAATTATTAATAACTTTTAAAAAATTGTGAACAACTTACTTTTAATAATTAGTTTGGATCTATGTTAATAAATATATGTTGATATTTGTAATACATTATATTTGTAAATATTGAAAATATGACTACATAGAACATACTTTTCTAGTACTTTAACAATAAATGCCAGTTCATCAACCTTGGTTTTATTGAGTGATGTTACATATCCGCCTAATATTCGTGCCAAATGTAAAAACTTTGCTGAAATTTAATAATTAGCAAAAAAAATATAGCAATTTTTATTTACATCTTAATAATACTATGAATGTAAAATTTTGAGAAACTGGATATTTGCTGGATAAAACTGCTGAACATATTTTGGGTCAAACTTTATAGATTTTTTTTAGCTTTTCTCTGAATGCCGCACAGTGCGTGCATAGTAGCAGTGTAGGCTGAAGGAATCTGCGAGTCTAATGATTAAGATACTTCTTATGAAGACAGCCACGGTGAGAATGATGTACACATATTACTTGTTTATGTGTTATGCGACACTAAACTTAAATTGGCTCCATGCTGTATCCCTTGCGAAATAACCAGAGAGACCAGACCGCCAAATGATACGGTCTTTGCATACCTCTGTCGTCACACTAAGGAAAGAAAAATTTCAGAAAAAGTATATAAAATGTTAACGATTTTCAACCAGCACCTCTTGAAAATTGTGCAAACTATACGTTCTTATCAAGTAACATCGAGTACTTATATGCTTTTTAAAGGCTATATGGGTCTAAAAATTTAGAGTTCGATTTTCGATTCGATTCCCAACCGACAGTCACACGCTTGTGTCCCTGCGCCACAACAGGCCTCAATAAATGAAATTAATTAAAATTAAGTTAGTATAATATAGGTCAGTCAAACTAGCCCCCTTCCTTTAATTCTCGTCTCACCTCCTCCCGAATGTCAACATGAATTGCCACGTGACAGCAATGACTTGTATTCATTTTTGAAGCGCTCTACTCGAATAGTGACTCACCAAAAGTTCGGATGATTTTCAAAAATACTTGTTGTGTATTAATGACGCCATAGTGATATAGTTGGAGTGTATTTATAATAATTTATGATAGTAGGCAGTTCATACTCTATTTGGGAAAATATTGTTCTATAAAATTAATACTTAAAGACATTGCCTCATACTCTTCGAGTTAAATCTTAAGGTTAATAAAATGAAGTGATTATTGAAAAGATGGTGAGATTGATGTCTTTTTTTATTTTATTTTTTTTAAGCTGTATCTCACATAAAGCGAGAAAGGCTGACACAACCTTGTGTTAAAACACTTCGCAATTTTAGAGGAAAGTAGTTCTCTACTTTTTCCAACTTTCCAAGACTGGAATTTGACCTATGCCTTGTTACCAGAGCAAAAATAAAAATAATTCAATCTCCCGAGAGTGAATCAAACCCACAACTGTCACATTTAAAGACAGACTCTGTACCGTTGCTCCATATAGTTAATATTTAAGTAAAATTAGTTGACAGGTTAAATACATTTATTACCACATTTCCGACGAACGAATGTCGTTGTTGACGTTGTCGTTAAAACACTTTTTACTATTTTAATATATTTACTATTTTCTCACGAGATATTTTAGCGTCAAAATCTTAAAATTGGTAGAATGAGGAAGATTTTAATGAAGCCCCGCGAGGCTGGTGAAGTTTAATTACCACATGCTAATTCCTGGGATAAAATTATTTGATATCTTAAGTACTCTGTGACCGTTTTTTGACGAATCCTGTTTTATCGTACTTTTAGTAGTAGGCGAGAAAGAAAGAGAAAGGCGTCAGTGTCAGCAACGTCGCGTTTTATTCTTTACTAGAACGGGATATGAAAATATAAATCTAAAATAAATTACACTGGCATTGAACTCACAACTATCATCATCAGTCCCAATCTGATAATAACTCTCTCTACGCCACGATTACCTTTTATGTAATATTTTTTCAAAACATATATTTTTATATACTTTTTTTTTCGACAGTTAACAGTACCTACTTACCAACATAGAATGAATTATATAAAGAAATAATTCGTATCGTACAATTATTGATATACGAGTACATACAGCAAGCAGACACCCAATTAAAAACTTTAAACATCCATCTTTCGCTCGTGTTGTATTTTAATGAAATAATTAATGCGGAAATAACGTTATAAGATAACGACCTTTTGTATGTTTTTTGCTTATTATATATTGTGATTGCGTTCTTGTTTGGTTTTATTATTTGTTTTATACATCATCGCCATTTCAGCTTCACACTGTATCCCGCACACAGCAGGGTAGGCAGAGGGAACTTAGTGAAAGACACTCCGTTCCCCACTTTCTGCCGAATTCAGCTTTATACAACACGCGGTCAAAAGATATGATCGTGTTTTGTTATACAAGACAAAACTACAAGAAGTCGGTGCTATCAGGTTGTTAAATTTAACGATATTAATAGCTACATACTGCGTCGTTTCATTATACCCCATATCGATATCCATTGTAAAAGCGGAGCAGGTATGTGGAGTTGCACTCGAGTGACTGGAGACCAGAGCACACAGTTTACCGTACACTCCTCTCGTAATATTACCGCATCTAATAATAAATACACGAAATTTGTACGCATATTAAAGTTGAGCATGAGGTGCTCCAGATTAATGGAAAATATCTGAGATTATATTAATCCTTATAAATTTCTAAAGAGTAGAAAATGTTCATAGAATAGATAGATACCGATGGGATGTTTAAGGAGATTATTATACATTCATGACTTTGAAGTATTACACATTTTTATATGAAAATTCAAATTTGTTGTATTATAGGGATTTTATATTGTTATATAATAAATCTTTCTAACAACAGTTTTATGCTTGTGACTTCAGACCTTTCCGCTGTAAAAACAATCTACAATCTCCAATTATCAAAAAAGCTATATTTTTATATATTAATAAATGAGATATAGAGATGTAAAACAAGTGAATACGTGTTATAAGAAATAAATCAGTCATGGGCTTGAGCTTCTTGTTTTATTACAAAAATAAATTTAGTGACTATCTAATAAAACAAAGCCAATCATCATTTCAATTACATATATTACATAACTAGCGGCCCGCTCGCGGCTTCGCCCGCTTAAACCACAGAATTATTTGCTTAATACACTAAAATTATGTTCGTGTTTTAATATACCTATAATGTATGTTTGCAACGCCAGCAAGTCGCATTTTCGTACCACCCATAAGAGAGATGCAACTGTCAATATATTAATTTCTTTAAGCTTTTGCCTTAAGGAGTCTTTAGGACCTAAGCTATAGTTATAGATATATAGTTATAGTAATATCGCTACTTACAATAAAATCCTAACTCATCGGTGTCTGTACGTGGAAGATATATTAGAAAAATTATTATTACGGACATTTAACAATGTAATAGAACTTGGTCAGTTTGTCTGTTTATCTGTGCGTTCAGGATAATCTCAGAAAGGGCTTAACCGATTTAAATAACTTAACCTAACTTTGTGCCCTGCGCCGCGATGGCCTTTAATATTAATACAGAATGGAAGCGTCAGCGCTCCTTTACGGGGGCAATATATAGGATAAAATATTTTAAGCCCATACCTAAAGAAATTATTCAAGATACCTCAACAGTTTAGAGTATTTCATGTGACACAGTTACGCATAGATACCAATAACGTTAACACATACTACTACAAAAGTATTACTAAAGGTTAAGCAACTTTGAACTTTGTCGCCAATACATACGACTCGAGTTAGGAATGAGGCGTATGCGGCGGTTTCCCTTTGATAGGCATATGCCTGTTTGCGTGTTTAATGACAAATAGCGTTTTATTTTAATATCAACGATAATATATAATTTATTTTGTATGAAAAATAACTTTTTCACTTTTAAGAATTTTTTTATTGTATTAGGCTTTTATAGAGTGATTAACTATGGTTTCTTTTAAAGTGGTGCTGACAAAAACACTAATTGAGCATATTTAATATTTATAGTGATTTTTTAGTGAATAGAACTAATAGTTATTACAATACTTGCGAAGAAAGCATATTTTAGACATTTTTTAAATTCTTATACCTTTTGAAAAACTACCAACATTCTTATCGTTAATAGATTATTTTTTTCAAATTAAAAAATTGTCTAAGTTTTTCATCATAATGGCACGAAAATATTTAAAATGTTCAAAAGTAAAAGTTCAAAAATGTTGATTAAAAATAATTATACTGCAGGAGGATACTTTTATATGTACTGTTTTTTTATGATATAATGTAGAATAATATATTCTATAGAGAAATCACACATTCCTCTTCACACTTTTTATTCTTTAACTATACGTAAATATATATTTTAGAGGTTACTCTGTACTAAGATGGCAGCTCTGTTCCCGCATTTACGTCCTACATATATAGAAATATAAATCATTGGAAAGAAAAGCAGAAAGCAATTTTATTGCATTTTTTCTTTTTTTCATACTTCAAACGTATTAATAAATTTACATACAATTCATTTGTTTCGAATATAACATTAAGATTGATTCATAAAATAAATTTGATATTTCCCTAACATGATTATTTCATGTATTTTTTTATATACAAAGTTTTGATTAAGTTCTCTTGAGAAATATATCTACTATAAATTAATATAACGTACCTACATGCCAATGATTGAAACGTATTGACATCACCACGTGATCCATCTATTATAATCACAACATTAAATTTTATAAAATACAGCAACCAGCTCGCGGCTTCACCCGCTTAAATTTGTGAATTATTTGTTTGTTTCGGTACAGGGAATTACGTTCCTGTTGTAATAAATAATGTATGCTTGCAGTGCACTTATGATTTCTAATGTGAAAATGATTAAAACCATGACATTTTCGATTTTCATTAAACAAATTATTATTGGTGCAATTAACAAAGTAATAGAATCAGCAACAATAATATTTATAAATTTTGTCGGTTTCTTGGTTTTTCTGTTAATCGACGCTTATCTCAGAAACGACTTAAGCGATTTTAAGAGCTAAGACGTGAGCGCGTTGCGGGAGCGGGTACAAATCGGCTTAATTGTTTTATTGTGAATATTCGAGTCATGTACGAATGGTGGAATGAATAAATAAACTGACCTTTATAACTATTTATTTATATCTTCATAGAGAAATGATAGCTTTGTTGGGCACCGTCCTAAGTTTTAAAGAAATAAATTTTGATCAAAATACCATTTAATTATTTAAAGATAATAATTAAAATAACATATAAAATCTTATAATAATTAATGGTTGTAATTAATTACAACGCATGCAAGGAAAAATCATTAATAAAGTTGTTTAATTCTATTAGAAATTATAAAACTTAGTAAAAATATTTAATAATATTAAATTAATAGAGATCACATTAGTAATCGATACTTACTGGTATATAATTGAAAACAATATACACTACATTCCATACATCATTATCAACACATCCATACATACCATACATCCATACACCATAAATCCATACATCCATATCACTTCCATACACCAATACATCATACAATCCATACACCCATACATCCATACATCCAACATCCATACATCAACACCATACATGCCATACATCCATACATCCATACAGCCAGACATCCATACACCACACACCAACACCACAACATGCCAACACCAACACCAGCCATACACCAACAATCCATACATCCATAATCCATGACATCAACACCATACAGCCAACACTCAACCAAAACATCCAACCAACATACAGCCAACATGCCATACAACCATACATCCATACATCCAGAAACCCATACAGCCATACATCCATACATCCATGACAGTCCATACACCATACATCCATACATCCATACATCCAACATCCATACATCCATACATCATGACATCATACATCCTACATCCATACATCCATACATCCATACATCCATACATCCATACATCCATACATCCATACATCTATACCTACCCACCCACCTACCTACCTACCCACCTACCCACCTACCCACCTACCCACCTACCCATCTACCCACCTACGCACCTACCCACCTACCCACCTACCTACCCTACCTACCTACCTACCTACCTACCTACCTACCTACCTACCTACCTACCTACCTACCCACCTACCTACCTACCCACCTATCTACCCACCTAGCTACCCACCTCAAATATAAGCTTCTTGGAAACTTAAATACTTATATCTTTTGATAGAGTGAAGCTATTACAATGAAATAAACACTAAATGTTACTTTGATTTACTGGTAATTTTTACGTATAAAATTTGCTTAAATATATTGTGTACTTTTGACGTGATGCGTGTTCACATAAACAGGAAAACAGACAAACAGACAAACAGACAAACAGACAAAAAGACAAACAGACAAAAATTCCAAAAATGTTGGAAATGGATTCTATTAGTTATCCTTTAACACCCTAGCTAATTTTTTTTTAAATATTTTCAATGTACAGAAACGATTTTTCTACAGATTTATTATAAGTATAGATAACATGTAACCTTTTCATAAACGTTTCATATGGTCACACATTCATACATGTGATTATTCATTCACATAACATCTCAATACACACTCCCTTATTTAGCCACACACTCCCTTAAGTCAACACACATGTCAACACAGTCTCAATGATATCGCATCATTTTGGTTTTCTGTAAATGTTATATGTAAAGACACACTCTTATTTTGTTTTATAAGAACTACTAAAATATTATAATATCACACATCCCCTTGTGAACAAAAAGCAATTGCAGTACAAGTCATGGTTGTAGAATATTTAAAATACATAATATTTTTATATTAAAAATCAGGAAAATTAAATCCGACAAGTGCAAATAATCGTCTTACAAAGGATTTAAATTCAACAGCAATTGGAATGGAAATTAATAAAAGAAAATGCAAAAATTACGGCTACAACCTGTGAAAGTGAAAAATAATATTTGAAACTATAGTGATCTTATTGTCATGTGTGATCTTATTGTCATGAG
>OU860787.2:8603887-8646914 GCA_917862395.2 Heliconius sara | reverse complement strand
AATAGTGAAAACTACAGTCAAAGCGCTTTAGCTCTTTATATATATATATATATATATATATATATATATATATATATATATATATATATATATATGTGTATTTATATATACATGTATATGTATGTAAATACATAATTTTAACAAGACCTAATTGGTGGTTTGGTTCCAGTCCTCGCTTCTGAGTGCTGCCAGCTCTAATTACGAGGTGTCAACGGCACACGCTCTAATATCTGTTTTATTTCAGCAAACGCTCTCCTTAACTAACGCTACATCAATTAAAATTTTACTAATCTATGTATTTCCATAATTAGGATGGATTTTAGTTTGCGTTGCCGTGGACGTGTTCTTGCCAATCGTCCTGGTCTCCCAAATTAGTTTTTTTTGTTTTGACCATTGGTGTGGAGTGTGGGGAATCTGCGCACCGTATCTTTCTTATAGGATGGTATATCAAAATATAAGTGAGCTCTGTAGAGGAGCGCACATCTGAGGAGGGCTACGGACGTGGTTCCACTAATTTCCCGGGTTCTTCCATTGTGTCGAAGTCGGCAGCCGCAGGGGTTTTAGTGGGTAAAAATCCTACATAATCTGATTTTCCCCAAGGATTGAATATCTCTTGAAGATTGCGAAAAAAAAAGAAACAACTTTACAAAAACCTTGGAGAGTGGTATAGTCAATTTAAATAACTAACACGTTTTTGATAAATAATTTTTCAGCTTTTGATAAATAATTGCACGCTGGATAGCAGAAAAAAATGCTTAAATATTTTTTAGCTTCACGCTGTATTTAGCCCATAATAAGAATAGGCTGAGGGAACCCGGAAACCTCGAGTTGTTTCCCATCACACACTTTCGTTACCCACTTTCCCCCAATTCTGTCCCACATCTGTGCCACGACAAAAGAAGTGACATCATAATATGAGAGCAATATTGTTGCCTTTCTAGTGAAGTCCGGCACTCAACATGCAATGCCTCCATACGGCGGATAATGGGATACGGAGCTTCTTAACACTAGGTTCCAACTGCCAATCCTACGGTATGATTAATATTTAATGGAACAGCCGGCTTATGCCCGTGTAAAGTAACCTTCCTAGTTGTTCTACTCCTTTCAATAAAACAAAGAAAATTCATCAATTTACTACATTTTTTGGATGGAAAATTATTTGGTAGAATATCAATAACTATACAGTGTTTCGCTGTAGAGGGTCACCAATTAGCCGCTTGTAATGATCTCTGATCCGTATATATAAAACCTAACAGAAAGATTGAGGACAAAGTTCATTCATAAAATAAAGTGGTAACTTAATTTTCTTATTTATAAAGAAGAAAAGAAATCTGTATATAGCTTACTCTATCTATCGAATAAGAAACTATGAATAAGTTTCTCTATTTCAATAGCAGAAAGTTGTATGTGCCTTTTATTGCGTTATTTATTGAGTAATCAAGAAAAATATTTATTTATTAGTTGTTATATAAACATGCAGACATTGAGCCTCGCTCTTTTAAGTTTGAGTGACCAATTTAGAAATTCAAAAAGAGTGACACCAAATTCCTATCATGCGTTAATTTTGGGACACCCTTCATTCGAGAAATGCCCTTTTTTCTCACGATTCAATAGAACACCACGGTGTTGACTTCTTTTGTTCGAAGTTTAATGTCTCGAGAATTGGACAAAAAGTGGAAAATTATGGATATAACTAGATACCTCTGCTGTTAGTGAAAAACATAAAGCTGAAAAACAACAATACAATGATAATGCTGATTTTATTTTGTTTGTGAAACTGACATATTTTTTGTTGCTTTTCTGTACAAATAATGCTCTTGTGTCTTTGTGAATTCATGAATATTTCTGTTTGACATTTCTTTTATAGAATTCTTATATTCTCGTCTTATAGATATTTCTTAAGAATGAACCATTTTATTTTCTTATCCTTCTAGAGTATTCTAGAGAGTCTAGATCTAGACACTTTATACCAAGGATGATTGCTGAAAATAAACATGGTTGAATATCACAAACATTGAATTTTCTGTTCTATATAACAGGAAATAATAAATATTAGTAAAGTTCGGAGTCCATTTAATACTTAAGTTTAGTCATATAATTTTATATTATGAAATATTAATTGGCTAATTTGCTTTGTTTGTGAAACATATTCATTAACATAACATATTCACTAACATACTATTCCCATTAACTTTTGTTCTCCATTTTGTATCTAGTGATATTCCGAGTTAAGTAGCGCAACTCAACACCGTGCTTTGCTTCGTTACCAGGTTGAAAAATAATAAAATATTAAATATTTAATTTCAAAGTGGGAATCGAACCCACAATCCACGATCGAAACTGTAGCGTTTACGGTCGTACGTTTTATTAAAAAAATAGAATTATTAGTATTATACTATTAGTAATTATACAGAAATGTTGTTTATATAAATTTAGTCAAATATTTATCAAATATACATGTTTATTGACGTTCACCTTCTTCTGACTGATCTACTCTGGTTTACACATTTGTAAGGACAAACAAGGATAAAGATGTAAGGACATAACAAAAGAATAAGAGTAAGAGTTGTAGGAAGAGGCTTAGATGGGAAAAACTTCTTCAACACTAAATATTTGTTCTGATTCCAGACTAGAACAAATATAAATAGAAATAAGTCAAAATTTACATTCTCGATTAACTCTTGACTTGTCTTTATTTTTCTTCTCTATCTTCATCACTAAACACAAGGTAAATTTAGGACAAGGTAATCACCCTTCCCCTTAAAAGTTATATTATTGTCTTAGAGTAAATTTACTTAATCCTGCGACAAGGAGTAAAAATAGAATTAATAATAATATAAAGGATATGCAGATCCAAAAGTTTTGATAATTCTTCAATTGCTAAAGTACCAGAACATTGCACTTTGACTACGAAATGAAAATTAAAGCTCACAACGACTTGCATTTCCTTCCATTTGCATAGCTCTAAGCTGGTTTAAATGAAATTATGAAACACTAAATGTTTATATTTGAGAGGCTTTTGTTCATTTCTATGCTATTATTGTAAAGAGATTGGGTGGTACCTATGTAACGTTATTATTAAATTTCTAATTTGTACCCCGAAAGCATGGTAGGCAGAGGGATCCCGGGAACCTAGTGTTAAAATACTCCGTTCCCTTTAAGACACTTCGAATTCCCGCTTTCCGCCCTTTCCCCCTTTTCCCGAATTCTCGAAGCACTGAACTATAAATACACAAATTGAAAATTTTACCAACAAAAACATCGTCATGAACCTGTATATTTAATACCTACTGTATCCGCTTGACAAAACCATTGAGCTTCAAACAACAGTAGCTTTCGTTTGTTTGTACATTTCAATACCAACATATCGTAATTACGATGATTTGATTGCCTACCAATTGGCAACTATAGTGTATTTGACGTGTATTGGCAAGTCTTATTACGATGTTGGCAACGTTATTGAATTTTTTTCATTGGAGAATGAATGATGATATAATTCTTCTTTTTAGCTTCACTCTGTATTCCTCACATAGCAGGGTAGGCAAAGGGTAAAATGTATTAAGATTCTCCGTCTACCACTTTCCACTGAATTTTTGAGGCTTAGCGTTTTGGCGCAACTTAATGTCACGCTTTGTCTCCATATCAGGAAATGAAAGCATCATATTTTTCATTCCTTCGAGTGGGAATCGAAGCCATAACCTATTGCGTTATCAGTCATTCGCTTGTGCTTATGCATTGTGTCGTTATATACAATTGTACAAAAATATAACGAAAGTTAAACGCAATAGACCCGTCGTACAATCGTAACTCGTAGTAAATCGTAGACCAGTCTAGACTTAAAGACGTACCTACTCTATAAGAATATCTTTTTTCTGTACACATATTAGTTTTTGTTTGCAACTAATATAATTCATGTCAACTTGCGATCTCTTTATAGATTTTTTTTATTTAAATGCTTTAAAGAAGCTCTTCGAGGCCAGTTGTGCCGTAGGGTACAAAGTGTGACTGTAAACGCGACCGATTGTGGGTTCGATCCCCACTCGAGGAAATGAAATATTTAATTAAGCTTTTATTTCTTTGCTTTTGCTTTGGTGTCGAGGCAAAGCGTGGCGTCGAGTTCCGCCACTCAGCACACAATGAATCCAGAATTCGGCGGAAAGTGGGGAACGGAGTCTCTTAACACTAGGCTCCCTCTGCCTACCCTGTAATGTGCGGGATACGTGCGTGAAGCTGATTTATTATATACAAAGAAATTAGACACATTTTGTAGAAACTTATATGAAATAGAAGACCTAGAAGACCTATTCTCGGTCTTTCAAAACATACAAACTTAGCTTTACCCCGTGGTTGTACTCGCGTAGTTTTTGATTTAGTCAAGATATATTTATTGTTGTAAAAAAATTTAAAATACTAAAATTAACTATGAACTTTTTATATTATGGAGAAGAACAAGAAACGTCAACAAAAAATTATAAACTTGGCACCAAATACCACGTTACGTTATTTTTACTGATATTAAAGAAATAAGGCTCTATGATTATTTATACACAGCGATCGATTTGGGAAATTAATAATAAGGTTCGTCCGAAGAACGAACGTCCTTCGAAGAACTATATTTTTGAACTATAAAAAGAAATTAATATAAAGGTTTCCTTTGCTTCTTACTTTTATATTTTGTTGTAAAAATCGAATTAACATAAATATATGTTAACCCTTAACAGCTTATAATGAATTACTTAACCCACAGAGACTATAATGGATGTAAAACACGTTATATTTTAAAAGTAATGAAATTTTTAATTACTTTTAAAAAATTGTGAACAACTTACTTTTAATAATTAGTTTGGATCTATGTTAATAAATAAATGTTGATATTTGTAATACATTATATTAGTAAATATTGAAAATATGACTACATAGAACATACTTTTCTAGTACATTAACAATAAATGCCAGTTCGTCAACCTTGGTTTTATTGAGTGATGTTACATATCCGCCTAATATTCGTGCCAAATGTAAAAACTTTGCTGAAATTTAATAATTAGCAAAAAAAATATAGCAATTTTTATTTACATCTTAATAATACTATGAATGTAAAATTTTGAGAAGCTGGATATTTGTTTTACTTTCACGTAAAACTGCTGAACATATTTTGGGTCAAACTTTATAGATTTTTTTTAGCTTTTCTCTGAATGCCGCACAGTGCGTGCATAGTAGCAGTGTAGGGTGAAGGAGTCTGCGAGTCTAATGATTAAGATACTTCTTATTAAGACAGCCACGGTGAGAATGATGTACACATATTACTTGTTTATGTGTTATGCGACACTAAACTTAAATTGGCTCCATACTGTATCCCTTGCGAAATAACCAGAGAGACCAGACCGCCAAATGTGACGGTTTGTGCATACCTCTGTCGCTACACTAAGGAAAGAAAAAATTCAGAAAAAGTATAAAAAATGTTAACGATTTTCAACCAGCGCCTCTTGAAAATTGTGCAAACTATACGTTCTTATCAAGTAACATCGAGTACTTATATGCTTTTTAAAGGCTATATGGGTCTAAAAATTTAGAGTGGGAATCGAACCGACAGTCACACGCTTGTGTCCCTGCGCCACAACAGGCCTCAATAAATGAAATTAATTAAAATTAAGTTAGTATAATATAGGTCAGTCAAACTAGCCCCCTTCCTTTAATTCTCGTCTCACCTCCTCCCGAATGTCAACATGAATTGCCACGTGACAGCAATGACTTGTATTCATTTTTGAAGCGCTCTACTCGAATAGTGACTCACCAAAAGTTCGGATGATTTTCAAAAATACTTGTTGTGTATTAATGACGCCATAGTGATATAGTTGGAGTGTATTTATAATAATTTATGATAGTAGGCAGTTCATACTCTATTTGGGAAAATATTGTTCTATAAAATTAATACTTAAAGACATTGCCTCATACTCTTCGAGTTAATTCTTAAGGTTAATAAAATGAAGTGATTATTGAAAAGATGGTGAGATTGATGTCTTTTTTTATTTTATTTTCTTTAAGCTGTATCTCACATAAAGCGAGAAAGGCTGACACAACCTTGTGTTAAAACACTTCGCAATTTTAGCGGAAAGTAGTTCTCTACTTTTTCCAACTTTCCAAGACTGGAATTTGACCTATGCCTTGTTACCAGAGCAAAAATAAAAATAATTCAATCTCCCGAGAGTGAATCAAACCCACAACTGTCACATTTAAAGACAGACTCTGTACCGTTGCTCCATATAGTTAATATTTAAGTAAAATTAGTTGACAGGTTAAATACATTTATTACCACATTTCCGACGAACGAATGTCGTTGTTGACGTTGTCGTTAAAACACTTTTTACTATTTTAATATATTTACTATTTTCTCACGAGATATCTTAGGGTCAAAATCTTAAAATTGGTAGAATGAGGAAGATTTTAATGAAGCCCCGCGAGGCTGGAATTATTTGATATCTTAAGTACTCTGTGACCGTTTTTTGACGAATCCTGTTTTATCGTACTTTTAGTAGTAGGCTACGTAAAGAGAAAGGCGTCAGTGTCAGCAACGTCGCGTTTTATTCTTTACTAGAACGGGATATGAAAATATAAATCTAAAATAAATTACACTGGGATTGAACTCACAACTATCATCATCAGTCCCAATCTGATAATAACTCTCTCTACGCCACGATTACCTTTTATGTAATATTTTTTTAAAACATATATTTTTATATACTTTTTTTTCGACAGTTAACAGTACCTACTTACCAACATAGAATGAATTATATAAACAAATAATTCGTATCGTACAATTATTGATATACGAGTACATACAGCAAGCAGACACCCAATTAAAAACTTTAAACATCCCTCTTTCGCTAGTGTTGTATTTTAATGAAATAATTAATGCGGAAATAACGTTATAAGATAACGACCTTTTGTATGTTTTTTGCTTATTATATATTGTGATTGCGTTCTTGTTTGGTTTTATTATTTGTTTTATACATTATCGCCATTTCAGCTTCACGCTGTATCCCGCACACAGCAGGGTAGGCAGAGGGAACTTAGTGAAAGACACTCCGTTCCCCACTTTCTGCCGAATTCTGGAGGCATTGCGTGTTAAGTGGCAGAACTCAACGCCGCGCTTGTCCTCGACACCAGAGCGAAGAAATGGAAATATAAATTTAAGTAAATATTTCATCTTCTCGAGTGGGGATCGAACCCACAACCAGTCGGTTTGACAGTCACACTTTGTGCCGCTGCGCCACGACCGGCCTAACGTATAAAAATTTATAAAGTTTTCTAAATAAGTATTTATATTTCCTAAGTGTGGATTAACACTTTAAAAATGTTTAAAAATATTTCGAAAATAGTATTCTCTCTTGCCAAACGATAATTCTTAGTAATTATCTTTGGGTAGCGAAAATTTGTAAAAATCTCCCTACAGAGATGCTAACAACATAAATAAGTTGTAACAAGCGTATCAGAATTTCGACGTAGCTTGGCGAGAACGTATGGCTCAGTGGTCAGAGCGGCTGGTCGGTTTCCAGGAGGCGCGGGTTCGAGTCCCGCTACGTTCAAATTTTTATACGTTTTCTAAATAAGTATTTATATTTCCGAGGTGTGCATTAACACTTTAAAAATGTTTAAAAATAAGTATGAATTAGTTATACAAAAAAAACACACGCGCTGGTAGGACGCATTCAACTTTTTGTTAATCATTGAGAAACATCAAATTTTTATTCAATAGCGGCAATAAATTGCATTTTGAACTTAGAATGTCTTATCTGAACAGAAAATTTTTCCTGACATATTTCTTTATATAAAAGTATTAACATTCTCCGAAATGTTATTCTATCCAGGCTCATCGCGCACGAGCGCTCTTACTAGGAAATTAAATCAGAAAAATAAGATTAATATGTCATTACTATTAGGAATAGAAATTGTATGAAATAAGATTAAATAAATATTACTATATTTTTTTTACTATTTTTTTTATTTTAGGGCTCCGTACCTTATAAGGTAAAAGCGGAACTTCTATAGGATCATTGCCCATCCCCCCGAATCTCAAGATTGCGTGGAGTTATCAAGATGAAATTAAAATCGAATAATCAGGTCTATAGTCCTTTAAAGTATATACAAATTAAACTAGTAGCTTTATACAACACGCGGTCAAAAGATATGATCGTGTTTTGTTATACAAGACAAAACTACAAGAAGTCGGTGCTATCAGGTTGTTAAATTTAACGATATTAATAGCTACATACTGCGTCGTTTCATTATACCCCATATCGATATCCATTGTAAAAGCGGAGCAGGTATGTGGAGTTGCACTCGAGTGAGTGGAGACTAGAGCACACAGTTTACCGTACACTCTTCACGTAATATCACCGCATCTAATAATAAATACACGAAATTTGTACGCATATTAAAGTTGAGCATGACGTACTCCAGATTAATGGAAAATAGCTGAGATTATATTCTTCCTTATAAATTTCTAAAGAGTAGAAAATGTTCCTAGAATAAATAGATACCGTTGGGATGTTTAAGGAGATTATTATACATTCATGATTTTGAAGTATTACACATTTTTATATGAAAATTTAAATTTGTTGTATTATAAGGATTTTATATTGTTATACATGTTATCTATACTAATATTATAAAGAGGTAAGATTTGTATTTTTGTATGTTTGTATGTATGTATGTATGTATGTGTGTATGTTTGTAGAGTTTTCACACAAAAACTACCGGGTCGATTTAAATAATTTTTTCACTATTGGAAAGCTGCATCTTTACTGACCAGCATAGCCTATATTACATTTCCAAAAAAATAGAGATCCCTAATAGAAATGCAATAATGTAAACCAAGGTGTGAAAAAATTGATCTTAATAATTCTATCATCGCGTGCGCTGCGAAAACTATTGATGATATAACAAAACAATGTTCTACAGTATTATAGAGCGCATCAATATCTATAAAAAAGTCCGCGATAGCATATGTCTAACTACTGTAGTTATGACAATATAATCATTTTTTTATATTTTGTACGTTAACAAAAGTGCCGACAATAATCAAACCATATTGTTCATACCTCTGCATCAATCCTTATACCATGAAATGATATTTTATGAAAGATAATTTCAATACCTGTAAAATACTTTTTAAATTAATAAGATCGGACATCCCATTCGAAAGATATAACGAATTTAAAAATATAAATCTAAAGAAAATCATGTAATAATATAAAATGCGTAGTGTGTGCCGTGTGACCTCGCGCACCGTGGCGAGTAACTCTGCGGGGGTGGGGGGGATTTGTATCGATACCACTTAAATTATTAAGACAGTCCATTAGATTTTTTGTTTTTTTTTTTATGGAAAGGACAAGGCAAACGAGCGTTTGGATCACCTGATGGTAAATGACTACCGCCGCCCGCGGCCCCGTGCAACACCAGAGGAGTTACAGGTTCGTTGCCCGCCTTTAAGGTGGGTTGGACTCCGGAGCCCGGCATTACCTGATGCGAAACGCAGTGGCATAAAGCCACTACTTCACGCCGGTTTTTAATGCCAGGGGTGGTAATGATCCAGTGGAATCTGCCCAGTCGCCTCTTACGACACCACCAGCACTAGGATGATCCTATACTAGACCGGGATCCCACGGCAAAATTGTTTGAATTAAATAGACCCGATAAGGAAAATTCTTTTACAATTACACGATTAACGTGTAAAAAAGTACCAAAAAACCTTATATCGCGTACGTTGTGGAAATTATTGACAATAGCGCAAAGTGATGTACTGCAATTTTATAGAAGACATAAATATCTAATATATATATTTATATTTTAGATGCCTATATATATATATATATTAGATATGTATATGTATGTATATAATTAATAGTTTTAAACTTTGCATACAAAGTTATCCCGTAGGTAGTATATAATTTTTTTCAATTATTGTTACCAGCATAGTGTATTGATACTAATGTGGTATCTATATTTTTATATATATATATATATTTATATTTTTTCTACCCTTAGTGTTTTTCAGGTGGAAAACATAGACATTTTTTTTATTTGATAAAATATTTTATTCACCATAAAAATGTTGGTAGTTTTTATAATTCTAATATAATTAAACAACTTTCTAAAATGATCTCTCCTTGCATGCGTTGTAATGACTATCAGGAGCTATTAAACAAAACAATACATTCTCATTTTTATAAATATATTGTATGTTATTACATTAGAACTATCGGTCGCGGAGCAACTTCGCCTGCTTATTAGCACTCTTAGTGGTGAATTCTAAAAAAAACCACGAAACGTGTTCATTACAATATTTTTAACAGTCTGAATTTAAGTTTTTATAAAAATCGGTGGCGATTTAAAGATTTTTCCATATAAACTTTCAACCCAGTATTTGAATTCTTAGGGGATGAATTCTAAAAACCATGAAACACGTGTTCAATGAAATATTTTAAAGAGTCTGACTTTCAAATTTTATAAAAATCAGTGCTGTTTTAAAAAAAATTAATACAAACTTTCAAGTAATTCCCTGTATCGAAACAAACAAATAATTCACAAATGTGGTGAAGCCGCGAGTTGGTTGCTATAGTTTAAAAAAGTTTATATTTGGTTTAGATGGATCACGTGGGGATGTCAATACATTTTAATCATTGGCACGTAGGTACGTTACATTCATTTACAGTACATATATTTCTCAATATATATTTCTCAAGATAACTTAATCAAAACTTTGTATATAAAAAAAATAGATGAAATAATCAAGTTAAGGAAGTGCCAAATATATTTTATGAATCAATCTTAATGTTATATTCAAAACAAATGAACACTTGAAACGTATTAATAAATTTAATTAAATTTATTAATACGTTTAATATAACGTTAAATATATTTACTTATTATAGTTAAAGAATAAAAAGTGTGAAGAGGAATGTGTGATTATCTATAGACTATATTATTCTACATAATATCATAAAACAACAGATTTAAACAGTACATATAAAGGTATCCTCCTGCAGTATAATTATTTTCAACCAACATTTTTGAACTTTTAATTTTGAACATTTTGAATATTTTCGCGTCATTATGACGAAAAATTTAGACAAAATATTCAAATGTTTTTTTTTATTTAAAAAAAAAAATATTAACGATAAGAATGTTGGTAGTTTCTCAAAAGGTATAAGAATTTAAAAAATGCCCGAAATATGCTCTCTTCGCAAGTGTTGCAATAATAATAATTCTATTCACTAAAAAATCACTATAGATATTATATAGTCAATTATATAATGTTTTTATCAGTACCACTTTAAATGAAACCATAGTTTTAACTATAAAAGCCTAATACAATTAAAAAGTACTATAAAAGCCTAATACAATTAAAAAAATGGAAGGAAAAAGTTATTTTTTCATACAAAGTAAATTAGGTATTATCGTTGATATTAAAATAAAACGCTATTTGTCATTAAAGACGCAAACATACGAGTCGTAGGTATTAGCGGCAAAGTTCAAAGTTGCTTAACCTTTAGTAATATTTTGTAGTAGTATGTGATTACGTTATTGGTATCTGCATAGATGCGTAACTGCGTCACAGGAAATACAGGTTTGGACAGGTTTAATAAACTATTATATTTTTAATTATTTTTATATAATAATAGTATATCCTATATACTCCCCGTAAAGGGTGCGCTGAAGCTTCCATTCTGTATGAATATTAAAGACCGTCGTGGCGTAGGGGCACAAAATTGTGCCAGTAACGTGACGTTATGGGTTCGATTCCCACTTGGAGCATTGAATTGAAATTTAATCATATATTCATTTCACGTCAGTCATATATCATACGCAGTATCTTAACACTTAAGTTCCCTCTACCTACCCTGCTATAGGCTGGATACAGCGTGAATCTGGTTTTAATTTTGTGTGAACCGATTAAAATAAAACTAATACTAAATATTTAAAGGAAGTTAGCCAAATTACAAAACTGCACTTAAATCGGTTAAGCATCGCATCGATTATCGTGAACGCACAGATAAACAAACAAACTGATTAAGTTCTATTAAATTTTTAAATGTCCATAATAATATTTTTTCTAATATATCTTCCACGTACAGACACCGATGAGTTAGGATTTTAATATAAGTATCGATATAACTATAACTATATAGTTATAACTACAATTTAGGTCCTAAAGACTCCATAAGGCAAAAGTTTAAAGAAATTAATATATTGACAGTTGCATCTCTCTTATGGGAGGTACGAAAATGCCACCTAAGGTTTTAATAATTTTCACATTAGAAATCTCAAGTTCATTGCAAGCATACATTATAGGTATATTGAAACATGAATATAATTTTAGTGTATTAAGTAAATCATTCTGTGGTTAAAGCGTGCGAAGCCGCGAGCGGGTCGCTAGTAAGAAATAAATCAGTCATGGACTTGAGCTTCTTGTTTTATTACAAAAATAAATTTAGTGACTATCTACATAATAACATGTAACCTTTTCATAAACGCTTCATATGGTCACACATTCATACATGTGATTATTCATTCACATAACATGTCAATACACACTCCCTTATTTAGCCACACACTCACTTAAGTCAACACACATGTCAACACAGTCTCACTGATATCGCATCATTTTGGTTTTCTGTAAATGTTATAAGTAAAGTATTTTTATGTTTTATAAGAACTAGTAAAATATTATAATATCCCACATCCCCTTGTGAATAAAAAGCAATTGCAGTACAAGTCACGGTTGGAGAATATTTAAACTACATAATATTTTTATATTAAAAATCAGGAAAATAAAATCCGACAAGTACAAATAATCGTCTTACAAAGGATTTAAATTCAACAGCAATTGGAATGGAAATTAATAAAAGAAAATGCAAAAATTACGGCTTTATAGCCGTGAATATGAGGATAACCTCATGCGGTGCGTTTTAACTTATTCATTATTCGGTAAATAAAAAGAGTAGAAAGTGAAAAATAATATTTGAAACTATAGTGATCTTATTGTCATGAGTTATCTTATTGTCATGAGTTATCTTATTGTCATGAGTGATCTTATTGTCATGAGTCGAGGCCCTCGTGGCGCAGGGGAATCGATTTATTCATTCTTCCGTTTCACCATTCTAGTAGGTGTAAAGGAAGATGAGGGTTCATCATTTAACACGTCACATTCAAATTCAGTTCAGTTCTTCGTTTATGGCCCGACCGTGTAGTTGAGCACTTATCATTCCGCCAGTAACACGTTTGCTTGTAGGTTAGTTGCTAGTTTTTATTTTCTAAAAAGTAGCAACTAACTTGTTACTAATTGGATTGTATTTTCTTATTAATTTAACTAAAAAGTATACACCCCATATATATTTTGTATATAGTAGTAGTAGTATTAGTATGTAAATACATATTCAAACTCCCAAAAGTTTGTGGTAGATTTTCTATGCTAAAAGTTGTTTAATAAAATTCACTGCGAACTCTATAACGTCGGCCTCACACGGCATTGTTCCGACGCATTCTTTACAAGTTTCTGTTCGCCTTCAAATATTTTATTTAGTGAGACATTATGTTTTTATATGAAATTTTTAAATATTCAACAGAATTTTTTATCTTAGGTGTACAAAAATATAGGTTATACTAATAACATAAAATATAAAACGATTTTTGAGGTCAGTCGTGGCGCAGGGACGCAAGCGTGTGACTGGAAACTCAACGCATAATGCCTCTTGAATTCGGTGAAAAGTGAGGAATGGCAGTGAGGAGTAAGAACGGAGTGTCTTAACATATACATATAATAGTCTCCCTCAGCATATCCTTCTATATGCGGTATACACGGTAAAGCTAAAACATATTAGAAATTAAAAGCACAATCCCGCACAAGGCAGGGTAGGCAGAGGGAATCTAGTGTTAAGACACTCTGTTCCACACATTCCGCCGAATTTGAAAGGTATTTAAAGGTTGAGTGGCGGAATTCCACGCCGTTCTTTGCCTCGACAACAGAGCGAAGAAATGGAATTATAAATTTTAATAAAAATTTCATTTCCTCGAGTGAGGATTGAATCTACAACCGTCGTATTACAGTCACATCCTTGTGCCACTGGGCCGCGATCGCCTCAAAAACATATTATGTATAAATAAACTGATAACACCATATTTTTTTAATGTATTAAAATTATACAATTGGAATTAGAATGATTCGATACAGAGTTGCTAGTGCTAATTAACAAAAAAATAAAAAAAAATCTCTTAATTTAATCTCAATAATAATGTTGTTCCTTCAAATTAACTTGTGAGTCTACAATTAACTACTTATCTAAATTAGAAAAACACAAAGTCATTGTTAAAAACGTTGTCTTATAAAGACCCAATCCATTATTTTTTTACGAAGTAAGTTCAATAAAAAATATTTTGATTGATTCATACTTAAAAAAATTACGGCTAATTTTATTTTATCAATAATTGCTAAAAAGGTTACACAAAATACTTTATTGTGCTCCACAGACACTCTCGAAACACTGAAGATAACTAAATGTTGAAAAAAAATATTGCTACGTTGTGTTCTTCCTTTAAGGATTACGGGACACTAAAATGTAACCTGATATAAATTACATAAGTTGGTTCCATTTTATGGCTTTCACTGACTTTAGACCTAAACTTTTTTAATTTATTACAATAGGTCATAGTTAGGTCGGTTAGATAAGGTTACAAGAGTTAAAAGTGTATTTATTATATTTACATATTAAATTTTTCCGTTATAGAGTGACTGACAGGCAAGGCTATGTTTTGTAGCTTACGAAAACGAAATTGCGGGCAGTCACTAGTGCAACTACATATAATTAGAATATCTTTATTTTTGCACGTGCCAGGCACTAAGCCAGGATAAACGAAATAACCAAAAAAGAGAAACATAAGCATATATAGGCTCACCAAGCGAGTAAAAAACAAAGTAAACAAAATGAACAAGTCTACATACAATTTGAATGAGCGAGAACGGAGTTGAATGTGTACTACTACTTTGTTAAAATTAATTATATGAACCATACAGACTTCAACTTCAATTACTCGAGTCGCTGCCGTGTCACGAGCGTGGTGATTGTTGTGTGCTGAAACAAGAATCACTTCGCCATATTATAATTGGGCAAATTTTATATACGTTTAATTTTATATTTTAACTTTTACGTTTTTCTTCCTGCATTTAGCGGGGTAGCAATGTAGTGCTAAAACATTAAGTTTCTCTTCTTAGTATCTTTCGCCAATTTTCAGAACATTACGTACATTGTTTGTCTTAGTGGAGCGAGTGAAAAGGAAAATATTTATAAAAATAATTTTACTGTAAGGCGGTTGAATCCACAACTATCGCATATACAGTATATATCCCGCTACACCACGGTGGTCCGTAACATCGATGCTCTATAGATGCTCTAAGTGAAAAATCGTCAGAGTCCTTATTGCTCTTCTGTGCTATTACGAAGTGACAAAATTGTAATTTATGCGTTTTTTAAATGTGTATGTCGTAAATGTGTAATCGGAAACTACACTTTTCAGTAGTTCAAATAACAATAAAAGCAAATTGCATTTTTTATACTTTCAATACTTCAGGGATTGCCAAAACGCTTAATCTGATACTCAATAATTAAAGCGGAACAGAGAACGGCGTGTCTTAACACTTCGTAGTCCACTTTGAAAGGAATGAAAATATAAAATATTTCAATACCTCTAGTGGATTGAACCCACAACCTGCGCGTTACACTCACACACTTGTGCCCCCGCGCCATGACGCTTAAAAATATTGTAATTATTTAAAATTAAAACTTAAAGTAAAGTTCTCTTTAATTTTAAAATTGCATTTCCGATTAAGTCCTGAATCTTGTAGTGTCTTTTTTCTAACTTTAAGATCTTGAAGAGTCACTAAGGAAATCCGTCTTAGTTACTTATGAACTGTTTGAGTCTGCGACTCCAAGACGAATTGATAATAGCTTCGACTTTGACTTCTTTTATCGTACCTAGTTCAATCATATTAATTAGATTTTTTATCTTTTGGTCTTTTTTATAAACAGGTGAATTAAACGCATACAATTCTTCTGAAATGTCACAGTGTTAGGGTTTTAATATAATTATTGTTTTTATCTATAAATATTTAAACATAGAATAGATAGTTTAAAAATTTTAGATTATTAAAAAAAAATTAAATATGTATGCATCCATGATACATTAATAACATAGTGAGCAATGAGCATATTACATACTTATTTCACTACATAAATAAGTCAATAAAAACTAATAATAATTATTTTCTCTTCATATGATATTTTCTTAGCTTTATCTTGCATCTTGCATATAAAAGGTAGAGGTAGGGTAGGTAGGCAAAGGAAACATGGCAATGTAGTGGTGAGACACTCCATTCTCATTAAGACACTATCGTTCACCACTGTCCGCCGAATGCTGGAGGCATTTGCTTATTGAGTGCCCGAACTTAACCCGGTGAATTGAATCCACTAGCTATCACACTTACAGTCGCACACTTGTGATATCGATATTTTTACAGGAAATACCAACATAATCTTTTACTTGTAGCTGTTATCTAAACTTCAATAATGTATAGTTATAAAATCTAAAATAAAATTGCATTTAGCTATGCTCGGGAATAACTTTCAAAGTCGAAATCGACTCACGGATTTATGATCTGGCAAGACCATATTGAAATAAGTCATTTATATGCGTGAGATGTTCCGAGTTTCAAGTTAGACCAAAGTTTGAACCGCAGTTAGTATTTACTTGTACGTTGTAATCTGTACCAGCGCAGCGTCCGCGTCTTGTATCAGTTTTATTAGATTGAGTGTAGGTTCAACTAGTTACGTCAACGAAGAATGGAAGACGGTGTGGCGATATTTAATATTCTTATTTACACTTCTGTTTCTATCTTTCCAGGATTTTAGTACCTACGATATCAACGTCTACATTACAAACAAATTGCTTTCCGCAACATTGTTTTCGTGGACTTGAAAATGTAAAATAAATACTCCCGTATCCTGTATTACTTCCAGTTTCCTCTATTACTACTCAGCTATATATACTACTTATATGCCAAATTATCAATTTTCTAAATCCAGTAAATCCAGTCTGTGCCTGTCCGTCAGTCAATCAGTAACGGAGGAGTTTTATATGTGTATATAAGTATTATTTCCATAAAAAATATTGTATTGTAAAGTATTGGAACCTGAACACATTTTTTTATAGGAGCATATTGTTATTTGAAGTTTATATTTGTCGAAATGATAGGACTTGCCGTAAATGACGTTACAGTTTTCTTATTGGTTTGTCCAAGCAATAGACGAAAATGATAATAATTGATTTCAATAAGATGATAAATGATAGAGCCCTGTGAAATACTTTTATTTAGCGTCACGACGGTCTTTGACCAGTTTTTTTTATTATTGTCAGAAACATATTAGGCAATCTCGAATTTATATATAAAAAAATATGACGAATACATGACTACTAACAATAAATGTTTATTTCTTTTATACAGAGTAGTACGAGGTCAGTTGTGGCGCAGAAGTACACGAGGTACACGAGTATTGTGCAGATTGTGGGTTTTATTCCCATATTTTCATTTCTTCGCTCAAGTGTTGAGGCAAAGCGCGGCGTTCAATACAGTAATCGCTCAATACGTAATGCCTCCAGAATTTGGCGGGAAATGGGAAACAGAAGTCTTGTAATGGAACCGGAGTGTCCGAACACTAGGTTCCTTCTGCCTACTTTGCTAAGTGCGAGATACAGCGGGAAGTTAAAAAAGCCAACAGGTGGCACAGCGAGTCTTAATTTAAGTGTAAAACCAAACATTTTATTTGTATATATATTTTTACAACGACCCTATCCGTCGTAAAAACAAGGAAATAAGGGCGTGTGATAATTCTGAGTCACGTCGCAACTGTAGTGCCAGTTATAGAGATACTTAAAAATATATTGCTCGTTAGCATCTTCCAATGTGCTGAATTTCATATTTAGAAAAGAAATCATCTCTTGGATATTGTATAATATGTATGTCACTTACTTTAAGGCGTTTGAGACAAATTTGGTAAAAATAATATGATAAACAAATCAGCTTCACGCTATATCCCTCATACAGCAGGGTAGGAAGGTAGAAGTAGGTAGAGAATACCTAATATTAAAACACATCGTCTTCCAAAATAAACATTGAATTATAAAATTGATTTGTTCAATTGAGGATAGTCGTGGCGCAGGGGCACAGAATGTGAATGTAAAATCGACTGGTTGTGTATACGATCCCCACTTGAGGAAATGAATTATTTATTTATGCTTCATTATCATTTCTTCGCTCTGGTGTCGAGGCAAAGCGCGGCGTTCAGTTTCGCCACTCCAGAGCTTGGCGGAAAGTGGGGAACGGGGTTCGAACACTAGGTCCCCGCTGCCTACCCTGCGGGATAAAGCGCGAAGCTGATGATATAAAGTGATAACTGTAGTAATAATAAAAGAAAATTTATATTATTTTCAATTCTAAATGTTTGCGTCACACAGCGAAAAGGGGATACCCCCGAGAAAAGTAATACCGTGATACTAGCTACAGGTTTATTAAAATTCCTCTCGTAATATTTTTTAAATGCTCCGTGAGTTTACGTCTCACGTTTTGACAGCCCTCGTGTCAAGTGGGCTTTTTAACGCTGGGCGCAGGCACGTAGATTTTTCGGTGGAGGCAAAAATTAAATACCCTAATTTCTGGCATGTAATATTATTGTGAAAGGTCGTTGTGGCGCAGTGAAAGCGTCAGCGATGCTTGTAGATTCGAGTCCACAGGGGTTTACTATTAATATATATATATATATATTTCAATTATTATTGTGGAACTGAATGCTGTACTTTGTTAGTAAGAGCGGGGAAATAGACCTATATCATTATCCCAAGTGGTGATCGAGCTCACAACTATCAACGTCGTCTTTTGATTTTGGTACCAGAGCGAAAAAAATAAAATTTTAGTAAAGTATAAGTCATTCCTCCGAGCATCAATCAAACCCACAACCATCGCGTTACTACCACATGCTTGCCCCTCGGGCACCTCGATAGCCCGTCATACTATTTTGATTTCCTCGCTCTGGTACCGAGTTAAAGTGTGGAGCTAAATACTTCAACTCACCAGCAACACGCAATGCTTTAAGAATTTTGCGGAGAGTGGGGAACGGAGTGTCTTAACACTATGTTCCCTGCTATCTGCGGAATACAGTTTAAAGATAAAAAATAACTTGATGAATAAACTGACGTTTGATTCGAACTAATAACATGCGATTTTTGTTTCAGTTTCCCGCTGCAGCTTGTCGTACAACTCAGTCCTCCGTCCCATGTTGTCATTTCACGTTTATTTGTCGAAATACGAGCTGTCGATACTCGATTCGAACAAAATGTGTAAATCCACCTTCACTCCAACCTCACCTCATTACATATAATATGTGCTGTGTTGCTGAATATTTCGTTCGGTTTCAGCTAAAAGGTCTTATAAAACAAGGTAAAAATATACACAATATATACGCAAACTTTATCCTCATATGAAAGGGCCACCATGCTGAAGCGAAACATACTTCCGGTTATAGAAATTTCCAGGGGTTAATATTCTATGGTTTTTTTAAAGAGCGGAGACTGTTGTATACATTTTATGTTATACATTTTTACCAAAATTAAATGAAGAAGATCAGACAACTTTAACCGTATACAACAATTTATTTTTAAACAATAGTAGTCTAAACTATTAATAATGAAAAAAATATTTATTAGGCCTCATGGTGCAATAAGGTACTTTACTTCCCTTCTGCAGCTGAGTGGTGGAACTTACTACGAGTAAATAAGATAATTAAATTGCCATAATGAGAATTGAACCCATAATCAACGTCTATTCCACTACATTACAATGGCCTCAGTTATATTTCCTTATAAGATTGAAAATATTTGCCATTATGTTTATGATGTAAGAAGTTATTCAGCAATATTACCAGTATGTTGGCTCTAATCAACACACGTTACGTGGAACAATGCGGCCACAATGGGTGGTATTGTTAAGATGTTAGAATTTATGGGTTCGTATAATAGTTACTCACTCGAATCCTCAATTATGTGTCCAATATAACCTTATTAAGTATGTATAGGTTACAATGAAGTCTCCACATCAGAGCGAAGAAGTGAAAATATAAAACAATTCATTTCATCAGTTGAAATTTAACCCAGTACCTTTCGCGTTTACAGACACAGTCTTGTGCTTCTGCCCCGCACACAGCAGGGTAGGCAGAGGGAACCTAGTGTTAAGACACTCCGTTCCCCACTTTCTGCCGAAGTCTAGAGGCATTGCGTGTTGAGTGGCAGAACTCAACGCCGCGCTTAGCCTCGACACCAGAGCGAAGAAATGGAAATATAAATTTAAGTAAATATTTCATCTCCTCGAGTGGGAATCGAACCCACAACCAGTCGGTTTTACAGTCATACTTCGTGCCACTGCGCCACGACCGGCCTCAACACTGAATATGATGGTAACTATTCAAAAGATACATATATCCCTACAAATATTGAGTCAGAAAACTTTTATGAATTCTTACGCCAACTTCTGGCGACAAATAAAACAAGTATTTTTGCGAAAGAAAAAAGTTTTTTAATGTGGAGTTGCTGGAGTTTTATAGGTAAATAATAGGTTCCTTTGAAAATCGTTTCTAATGTAGAAATTTAGTTTTTTACAAAAGAGAAGAGAGAAGAGAAGTTTGGATTGGCTTTCATTGAACGATAATGTTATTAAGCCCAATTTAATATACATTTTATTTATTATGTCAGCGTTAACTTGTTGTTTTTAGCCCATATTTTTTGAAAAAATCACAACATTATAAGTTCTTTGATTTTCACGATTATTATACATATTAAATGAAACTAATTTAACCGGATTAATCGGGTAGACCCGTGACCACGGACTACTGTAAAGTGTTCGAAACGTCGGGTTTCCAAAATGTAAAAATCTTAAATATACACGATTAATCCGGTTAAATTAGTTTCATTTAATAAATCACAACATTAGTCTTAATTGCATTGAAACATAACTTTCCTTAGTAATTAAACAAATCATATTAAGAACCCTAAAAATCAAAAATTTTAAAACGGAAAAAATTACAACGCAGACGGCGAAAAATTACCATTTATACCCAAATTACTTCTGATAATAAGCCTTTTAGTGTAATTGAACTTTTGAGATATAAGGATAATATCAGACTAACTTAAGTCGGTACAGCTTGCAGCGACGGACACGAATTGCTCCGTGGGGATTCATTTTTTTTCATACGGATCCCACGGGACGTCATTTACAATTCTCTTTTATTATGAACGGGACAACGTCATTAATAATAAAAGAATATTTCCCGGTAAATTTGTCAAAGTGTCATTTCATTATTTTCAATGGTGACACCGACTCGTGTTTGTACGCGTTATTGTTATAATGTGATTTGCAAAATAATGTATCTTTTGTTTTTATAATATAAACTATTAATTAAATTTTTTTACACTGTATCCCGCACACACAGGGCGGGCAGAGGGAACCTAGTGTAAAGATACTATGCTTCCCACTTTCCGTCGAATTCTGGAGGCTTAGAGAATTCAACTGTCACGCTTTGCCTTGGCACCAGAGCGATGAAACGAAAATATTGAATATTGCATTTCCTCGAGTGGGAATCAAATCCACAATTTGTCGCTTTTACAGTCACGCATTTGCCTCTGTACCGTCCCTGGCTCCTGACGATCTGTTCTGATGTGTATGAAAGTATTTCATTTTCCAAAATATACTACATGATACAATATACTGTTCCTCAAACTTCCACTTCAAAAGATGATATACGTTTGTTGTTGATTAAAAAGCTGTCTCCAAATGTGAGAACAATAGCAAGACCCAGATAAGTTAAAACAAAGGGACCATTCTATGTAACGTATTATTTTTATAAAATGACCATCACGTGATCAGTAAACTGTTTAAAAATACAAATAGCATTAAGTCTTGTATAATAGTTTATCAACACTTGTCGCAATTTTAAAATAAAAATAATTATGTAAGATAAAGAAATTCAGCCACGCCTTCCTATTTATAGAATTTGAACGAGCCCTTTCAAGGAAGTTTCCAACATCAACAATTTCGTATAAAAAAGTAGGTATTCATAGTTCAGATCACTTGTAAAAAATTTTTACTCATTCTCTATGCTGTCAGATTAATAGGTGTAATATTTTTTTAAAATATTCAGTTAAATTGAATTCTTCAATTATGGTGTTTTTTTTAAATATTTTCACTGTCGTAGTACGATTTATATTTATATTTTCCAGGGTTCTAGGAAGCCCGTCGTGGCACAGGAGCTCAAAGTGTGTTGTGAGTCCAATCCCCCCTCGAAGAAGTGAAATATTTATTTAAATTTATATTTTAATTTCTTCCCTCTGGTAATGAGTTCCACCACTCAACACAACAATGCCTTCAGAACTCGGCGGAAAGTGGGGACAGGAGTGTTAAAACTACATTCTCTCTGCCTACCCTGCTGGGTCTAGCGAACTAATAATACAATATTAGTTCACTAGAACAAAAAAAAATGTCAAGGCAGAAGCAAACATCGTCAAAACGTCTCAGAATGAATTCAAATAAATACTAAATGAATAATAACAACAATATAACAATATTAATAATACTTATTAAACAAACATATAAAAATTTGAACGTAGCGGGAAGCCAGGAGGCGCGGGTTTAAGTCCCGCTTTGTTAAAATTTTTATACGTTTTCTAAATAAGATTTTTTCTCTCCTATATGTGGAATAACACTTTTAAAAAAATGTAACAAATATTAATAATAATTAAAAACATCTCTAAATAATAACCAAGTTATATAATTCTCAACAAAAGCTTAATCAAATAAAACTTCCTGTAAATCACCTGTAGCCCTAGTATTCTTTTTAAGATAATACAATATTGTGAAATTTAAATGTGTTATTTTTGATACATGTAAGTTAGATTTGTATGCTCTATACTTCAATTGAGTAGGCAGATGGAATCTGGGAACCTGATTATAAGACTCCGTTTTCATTAAGCCATTTACTTTCCCCACCTTCCGCTGAATTCGTGAGGAATACTTGGCTAATGTTAAGAATTCCGTTGTTTTTATTACAGTAATTTGATTATAGAATACTTATCATAATTTATTCTTAAAAATTAAAAGTAATATAACGTTATAAGGATTTATTTTAAAAGGACCAAATTGGCTCTTATTCAATGCATGTAAAATATGTTTCGGTATCGTAACAGAAAGTTGCGGTATTCTTGAAACTTATTTTGTTTCTTTAAAATAATATTATTGACGCACTGCCACAACGTACGAATGTACACGCGACAGCTTATAGGTTCAATTCCCATTCGAGGAAATGAAATTGGTGGTTAAAGCGGGCGAAGCCGCGAGCGGGTCGCTAGTAATTAATAAATTTAAATAAGATTAGATATTGTAGTTAAGTAAACACCTTCAGTTAACTAAACACGACTTTATTTTATATCTTTAGTTTTACAAATAATATTATCATATTTATTTATTTTACTATTTGTAATTAATTTAATGTTATTTGTACATTGAGATCAAAAGATACCTTTATAGTTACAGATTATTATTATCATAAATATTTACTAAATAATATTTATGATCTTCATAACTGAAATAAAAAAAAACAAAAGCACAGAAATATAATATTATAACACGTTAAATACGTAATACAATTACTTGAGAGACTCTGATGTCTCGTTAAAGAGACAAAGGGAATTTTGAATGGCCCGAAGATACGTCGTCTTGTACACGCGGGATTGATATGAAAATTGTTATACTTACAATAAACAAATAAATGAAAATGGTTTTAATAATTTTCACATTAGAAATCATAAGTGCGCTGCAAGCATACATTATTTATTAAAACAGGAACGTAATTCCCTGTACCGAAACAAACAAATAATTCACAAATTTAAGCGGGTGAAGCCGCGAGCTGGTTGCTATATTTTATAAAAGTTTATATTGGGTTAAGATGGATCACGTGGGGATATCAATACAGTTTAATCATTGGCACGTAGGTACGTTACATTCATTTACAATACATATATTTCACAAGAGACCTTAATGAAAACTTTGTATATTTAAAAAAATACATGAAATAATCATGTTAAGGAAGTACCAAATATATTTTATGAATCAACCTTAATGTTGTATTCAAAACAAATGAATTGTATGTATTTTTTTTAATACATTTCAAGTATGAAAAAAGAAAAAATGCAATATAATTGCGTTTCTTCTTTTCTTTCCAATGATTTATATTTCTACTATTTATATCGATATATCAGGGACGTAAATGCGGGAACAGAGCTGCCGTCTTAGTACAGAGTAACCTCTAAAAATATATTTACGTATTATAGTTAAAGAGTAAACAGTGTGAAGAGGAATGTGTGATTCCTCTATAGAATATATTATTCTACATAATATCATAAAAAAACAAGCTTAAACAGGATATATAAAGGTTTCCTCCTACAGTATAATTATTTTCGATCAACATTTTTTAACTTTTAATTTTGAACATTTTGAATTGAACGAAAAATTTAGACTATTTGTTCTAATTTTTTCGTCATAATGGCGCGAAAATATTCAAAATATTCAAAAAAATTTTATTTTCAAAAAAATAATTTATTAACGATAAGAATGTTGGTAGTTTCTCAAAAGGTATAAGAATTTAAAAAAAATGCCTGAAATATGCTTTCTTTGCAAGTGTTGTAATAACTATTGGTTGTATTCACTAAAAAATCACTATAGATATTAAATATGCTCAATTATATAGTATTTTTGTCAGCACTACTTTAAATGAACTACTCTATAAAAGCCTAATACAATTAAAAAATCCCAAAAATGAAACGTTATTTTTTATACAAAATAAATTATATATTATCGTTGATATTAAAATAAAACGCTATTTGTCATTAAAGACGCAAACAAACATAGGCCTATCAAAGGGAAACCGCCGCATACGAGTCGTAGGTATTGGCGGCAAAGTTCAAAGTTGCATAGCCTTTAGTAATATTTTCTAGTAGTATGTGTTAACGTTATTGGTATCTATGCGTAAAAATCCTACGTCTAAACTGTTGAGGTATCTCGATTAATTTCTTTAGGTATGGGTTTAAAATACTTTATCCTATATACTGTCCCCGTAAAAGAAGCGCTGACGCTTCCATTCTGTATAAATATTGAAGGCCGTCGTGGCGTAGGGGCACAAAATTGTGCCTGTAACGTGACGTTATGGGTTCGATTCCCACTTGGAGGATTGAATTGTAATTTAATCATATTTTCATTTCGCACGTCAGTCATATATCATACGCAGTATCTTAACACTTAAGTTCCCTCTACCTACCCTGCTATAGGCTGGATACAGCGTGAATCTGGTTTTAATTTTGTGTGAACCAATTAAAATAAAACTAATATTAAATATTTAAAGGAAGTTAGCCAAATTACAAAACTGCACTTAAATCGGTTAAGCCCTTTCTGAGATTATCGTGAACGCACAGATAAACAGACAAACTGACCAAGTTCTATTACATTTTTAAATATCCGTAATAAAAATTTTTCTAATATATCTTCCATGTACAGACACCGATGAGTTAGGATTTTATTGTAGATATTGATATAATCATATAGCTATAACCATAACTTAGGCCCTAAGGACTCCTTAAGGCAAAAGTTTAAAGAAATTAATATATTGACAGTTGCATCTCTCTTATGGGAGGTTTTAATAATTTTCACATTAAAAATCTTAAGTGCGTTGCAATTATAGGTATATTGAAACATGAATATAATTTTAGTGTTTTAAGTAAATAATATTTAGTAGTACATTTAATAGTAATTAAAACCATGGTGGGTTTTTTTTTTAAAATAAAAGAAAAAGTTAATCAACGCGTCAAGGTGTCAGATTACTTAAAATCACAACTTGTAGCTTTAAAAGAAAAAACACTATCAAGCACCTTGAGTGTCCAAGAAAAATACAATGCCCTACACAATATCCTGACAATCCAACATGCCAAGAAAGAAAATGATGTATCAAAAAATACAATTTCAAACAGCACAAAGGAACTATTAGAAAAAAGATTTCAATTGCTTCAAAAACCCAACAAAACAAGAAACATCAGAAGAGAAATAAGTACACTAAGCAAAAAAATTAAATCTAATATGAGAAAAGATAAACAACAACTAAGACTTAGTTTATTTGAATCATGCCTTGCAAAAACTGGGGGGATCAAAAAGGCGATAAAACACCTAAAGAATAATATAGAATGGATATCGAACATTAAGGATAACACGGGCAAATTAAACACAAAAAGACCAGACATAATAGCAACTGCCACAACATTTTACAGCGCCTTATACTCGAAACAAAATACCATTGAAACAGTTACACTTGATGGAAAAGAAGACGTACCCTCAATCCTAGCAGAAGAAGTTTTGAAAGCTATCAAATCTTTAAAAAAGGACAAAGCACCAGGTCCTGACCAAATCACAAATGAAATGCTCATAGAGTGTAAAGATCTTATAACCCCACTTCTCAAAGATATATTCAACAGCATATTAGACAGCGAAACAGCACCCGAACAATGGTTTAGGATATCTATAAAGTTGATACATAAGAAAGGTGAAATCAATGATATTAACAATTACAGACCTATCAGCCTTATGTCCAATATATACAAAATTTTTGCTAAAATAATTCTTAATAGAATATCCAATACCCTTGACGAGAACCAGCCAAGAGAACAAGCTGGCTTTAGAAGTGGATACTCGACTCTTGATCATATACATGTAGTCAAACAAATAATCGAGAAATCGAAAGAATTTAATTTACCAATCTATTGCTGCTTTGTAGACTACTGTAAGGCATTCGACTCGATTGAACACGAAAGTATATGGAAATCTCTCAAAGCACAAGGAGTCCAAGACAAATATATAAGACTAATAAGATCAGTTTACCATAATAGTAGAGCAAGAATAAAATTGGAAATTGAAGGACAAGACATAGAGATAGGGCGAGGTGTACGCCAAGGAGACCCTCTTTCACCAAAATTATTCACGGCAGTCCTAGAAGATATATTTCGAACACTAAATTGGGGTGAATACGGTCTTAACATAAACGGCGAAAAATTAACTCACCTTAGATTTGCGGATGACATAATTCTATTTGCCACTTCAAAAGAATGTCTCCAAAACATGCTCATGGACTTAATTACCGAAAGTCAGAAAGTGGGCTTAAAACTGAACTCACAAAAAACAAAGGCTATGACAAACGTCGCAAAAGAGCCCATCAGAGTTAATAACCAGATAATTGAGTACGTCAACGAATTCACGTATCTTGGACAGTTAATTTCTTTTGAGGACCTAATGTCAAAAGAGATAGATATAAGGATTGGAAACGCTTGGAAAAGATACTATGGACTAAAAGAAATAATGTTGAATCATAATACAAACATCTTCTATAAAAGAAAATTATACAATAATTGTATTCTACCTATCCTAACATATGGATGTCAAACTTGGTCTCTTACAAAGGCTCATCTAAGGAAACTTCAAACTTGTGAACGCGCAATAGAACGAAGTATGCTAAATATAAAAAAACAACAAAAAATTCGCCACAGGACCATAAGATATATTACTAAAATAACTGACGTATCTACTACTATTAAAACGCTCAAGTGGAAATGGACTGGGCATATCATAAGAGGCACCGAAAAGTGGAATAAAACTATCTTATTTTGGTACCCAAGAGATAAAAAGAGGAAAAGGGGAAGACAATACAGACGTTGGGAAGATGAGATAAGAACTATAGCAGGACCTTTGTGGACAAGAATAGCCAATAATAGACTGGAATGGAAGAATTTGGAGGAGGCCTTTGCCAAAACTGGGCATACAGAGAATGTTGTCGATGTCATCTAAATCAAGATACCAATTATATATATATTAAAAAAAAAAAAATGTAATTTCTCTGAAATAAAGGCTTTTATTATTATTATTTATTTAAAACCATGGTGGAATTTTAGATTTTCATTAGAAAAAATATTATTGGGGGCAGTTAACAAAGTAATAGAACCAGAAACCATAATATTTGAAAATTTTGTTTGTTTGTTGGTTTTTCTGTTAGCCGACACTTGTCTCAGAAACGATTTAAGCAATTTAAAGAGCTAAGACATGAGCGCGGTGCGGGAGCGGTAAAATTGGTTTAATTGTTTTTATTGTAACATTCGTTATGTATGAATGGTGTAATGATTAAAAAACTGACCTTTATAACTATTTATTTATATCCTCATAGAGAAATTATAGCTTTTTTGGGCACTATTAATTTTTTAAGAAAATAAATTTGATCAAAATACACTGATTTATCTATTTATCTATATATATAAAAGGACATGTACCTGACTGACTGCCGCTAACCCGTAGCCGTAACCGCTGATGGGAGAAACGTGAAGTTAATTAAATATAAAGTAAATTTTAATAACTTGGACATCCAATAATAAGGGATTTTGAAAATTTTTTACCCAAAACGGATGAAATAGGGGTTGAAAATTTGTATGGATTTTTTTAAAACAGCACCTTTAAAATATTTCATTGAACACGTGTTTCATGGTTTTTAGAATTCATCCTCTTAGGGATGAATTCTAGAAACAATGGACGGGGTTGAAAATTTATATGAAAAAATCTTTAAATCGCCACCGATTTTTATAAAACATTAAATTCAGACTGTTAAAAATGTTTTATTGAACACGCTTTTCGTGGTTTTTTTATAATTCACCCCTAAGGGTGCGAAAATTAAACAATATATAATATCTTATATATTATATTGTTATACTGTAATAACATTATAATATATTTATCAAAATGAGAATGTATTGTTTTTATTTAATAGCTCCTGATAGTTATTACAACACATGCAAGGAAAGATCATTTTAGAAAGTTGTTTAATTATATTAGAATTATAAAAACTACTAACATTTTTATGGTGAATAAAATATTGTCTGTGTTTTCCACCTGAAAAACACTAAGAGGAGAAAAAATATTAAATATATATAAAAATATAGATACCACATTAGTATCGATACTGTTGTACTGGTAATAATAAATGAAAAAAGTGATATACTACGTACGTATCCCGTACGTAAGCAAAGTTTGAAGTCATTATGACAGAATATAAAATATATATATTTTAGATATCCCTCTGTACTACGATGGCGGTTCTGTTCTAGTTAGCTTGCACATTTTCCTTTGAAAATTAGATATTGTAACATAACTCTAACAGTTACACTTGGCATCGTCAACTTTTTGTAGATATTGATGTCTTCTATGAAATTATAGTACATCACTTTGCTCTATTGTCAATAATTTGCACAGCGTACGCGATATAAGGTTTTTTTTTGGTGTTGTTTTACACCTTAATCGTCTAATTGTAAAAGAATTTTCCAAATCGGTCCCGTAGTTTCGGGGCCTATTCAAATCAAATAAGGAAACAAAAAATCTAATCGATTATCTTCATAATTGTAGTGATATCGATGCACCTCCCCCTCACCCCCGCAGAGTTACTCGCCACGGTGCGCGAGGCCACACGACACACACCGCATTTTTTATTATTACATGATTTTCTTTAGATTGATATTTTTAAATTCGTTATATCTTTTGAATGGTATATAAGATTTTATTAATTTAATAAATATTTTACAGGTATTGAAATTATCTTTAATAAAATATCATTTAATAGGATAAGGATTAATGCAGAGGTATGAATAATATGGTTTGATTATTGTCGGCACTTTTGTTAACTTATAAAATATAAAAAAAATGGTTATATTGTCATAACTACAGTAGTTGGACATATGCCATCGCGGACTTTTATATAGATATTGATGCGCTCTATAATACTGTTGAACATTGTTTTGTTCTATCATCAATAGTTTTCGCAGCGCATGCGATGATAGAATTGTTTCTTCTCACCTTGGGTTACATTATTGCATTTTTATTAGGGATCTCTATTTTTTTTGAAAATGTAATATAGCCTATGCTGGTCAGTGAAGATGCAGCTTTCTAATAGTGAAAAAAATATTGAAATCGGTCCAGTAGTTTTTGTGTGAAAACTCTACAAACATACACACATACATACATACAAAAATACAAATCTTACCTCTTTATAATATTAGTATAGATTAGTATAGATTAGTATAGACAATTACTTGTGTTCAATTTTGGCAGTTAAGTGGTACACCGCATTCCGATCAATCGCGCACCACAATTATTCCTAATTAACCTCAATTAAATTCTAATGGCGCGAATAAATATACTAATGCCAGCGATTTATATACGAGTATCGATCAATCGATCGAAATCACTGGCATTACATATCGAGTCGAGTTCGAGTTACGATTTAGATTCCAATTATATGCTGTAATGTACTCGTATATAAAACATATTGTATGTAGTATCTAATTAACCATATTTTCGTATTGCATTCTCATTTTCGGAGTTCCGTACCTGAACACGAAACTTGTTGTTATAAGCAAAATTTACCGCAAAGTAA
The DNA here is from genome assembly GCA_917862395.2 of Heliconius sara. Classification (NCBI taxonomy): domain Eukaryota; kingdom Metazoa; phylum Arthropoda; class Insecta; order Lepidoptera; family Nymphalidae; genus Heliconius; species Heliconius sara. The sequence goes on along the minus strand of OU860787.2, from coordinate 8,616,258 downwards.
GAACTTACAATAGAAATAAAGGAGAAAATCCGAAGAGCAGAAATTTATAGTCATTTTATAGAAAAAATCATCATATAAGTTTTTATATGTTTAGTTCATTTTACACAAAATAAGTGCATACACCCGTAAAGTTAAGTTTGTAAAAAACCATAGTTTCCTAAAATTTGAATCATAAATCTATAATAAACTAAGCGTCCAGGTCACTGATTCTGCAAATCCCCTATAAAATTTAAAAAAAAGGTCATCCTCCAATCGACTAAGATATGTTATTGGGAGTGCCTCTTATCAATGTCTCTAAAATCATTAGAAAATGGTGAACGGAGAATCGTAAAAATATATTCTTTCTGTCCACACAACGAGTGAAGGTAATAAAATTAAATTTTGTGCAAAAATTTATATCGTCGTGTCCAATTTTAAAAGCTTTCAATATCACACATTGTTTTCATTCGATATCAGAATAATGAAATTCTATCTGTAAAGTGAACATTAATACGTTGACATATTAAAAACAAAAGCCGGGGCTTATTTTTAATACAAAAAAATAAAATTCTATACAAAAATTAATTTATAATCAAACTGTAATTAAATACACTTTTTAATTCATTTTTTCCAGCTTCACGCTGTATCCCTCGAGTAGCCTACCTACAGAGAGGTAGAGAGGTGAGTAGAGGGAGCTTAGTGTACCGCTCCTCACTTTCCTCCGAATTATGGAAGCATTGAGTGTTGAGTGCCGCAACTCAACGCCGCGCTGTGTCTCGACACCAGGACGAAAAAATAAAAATATGAAATAATTCATTTCCTCGAGTTTAAATTGAACCTATAATTTGAGTCAGGTTACAGTCACACGACTGGCCTCACTTATAAATATAATAAGTTAATTTACCTTTATTGACAAAAACAATTGTAGTGTAGAATGAAAGGCAGTCAGCGTAGTTGAAAACTGGCAAACCTCAATTAGAACAATCCAATCATATGACAAGCAGAAGAATTCTGTCAAAAATCTTTTTCAATTAAGGAAATTTAGCATAGATTAGACATTAGAAATTTAGCTTCTACTTTCTACTAAATTCTGTAATTATGGACTTTGTATAAGCAAAATTCTTGAGATGTGTACATTTAAAAAAACAAAGTGTTAATTGTTTATCTAAGTACAGTGTTAAAACTGTGCCAGCAAATTCGAACCCACTATCACATTCCAATCATACCACACAACGCTCTTCTAACCTGAAAAATTGTAAAATTTCAGTTTTATATATAAAAATGGACTATCTTGAATGGAATGGCATCTTGAATGGAGCCCGAAGAGAACTATTTAGCTCTCAAATTAAATGCGAATCCTAGTTTGTGTAAAAAGCACTTAAAGTCAAGGAGTTTGGATCGCGTTGATTTCAGCGAGAAAATATATTTCCTCATTTACTTAATGAGCCCCGGATTTTAGAGGGACGGTTGTTTTTTTTTTTTTTTTTTTTTTTTTTTTTTTTTTTTTTTTTTTTTTTTTTTTTTTTTTTTTTTATGGAAAAGGACAAGGCAAACGAGCGTTCGGGTCACCTGATGGTACGTGATTACCGCCGCCCACGGCCCCGTGCAACACCAGAGGAGCTACAGGTGCGTTGCCGGCCTTTAAGGTGGAGATAGACGCGCTTTTTGAAGGTACCCATGTCATATCGACCTGGAAACACTGCCGCGGGTAGGCCATTCCACAGTTCTGTGGCGCGTGGAAGGAAGTTCCTACGAAACCGCACAGTAGTAGATTGCCACGTATCTAGGTGGTGTGGATGATATTTTAACTTGTGACGTACTGTGCGGTTAGAAAATTCGGCGGCAGGTAACAGTTCAAACAGTTCTTCAGAACACTCCCCATGATAAATGCGGTAGAGAACGCACAGCGAGGAGACGTCTCTACGCAAAGCCAAAGTGTCAAGCCTTTCACAGATCATTGGGTCCCCAATGATTCGAATGGATCTCCGTTGTATGCGATCAAATGGTTCAAGCTGATACTGGGGTGCACCGGCCCAGAGATGAGAACAGTACTCCATATGAGGCCGAACCTGGGCCCTATATAGGGCCAATCGGTGTTTTGGCGTGAAGTACCGTCTCGCTCTGTTGATGACCCCCAGTTTCTTCGAGGCCAACTTGGCCTTGCTTTCCAGATGATCGCGATACTGGCAGTCACTCGAAACATTAAGGCCCAATATACTGATACTGGGCGCGGCTGTAAGGGGAGTGTTTTGAAAGACTGGTGATACGATAAATGGGATTTTTTTTGTGGTTAACGCGCAAACTTGTGTCTTCAGGGGGTTAAACTGAACTAAGTTCCTTTCACCCCATGAGGAAACATTGTCGAGGGACGCCTCAACAGAAGACACAAGTTTATTTCGGCACTGTTCAGCGTTTTCCCGAGAAAGACTTGCTCGGCCGGAGTAAATAGCGTCCACCGTGCTATCATCTGCATAGCAATGAATACTAGAATCATCTAACATGTCATTGATATGCAGAAGAAACAGCGTAGGGGACAGCACGCAGCCTTGGGGAACACCAGCGTTCACGGGCATATGGTTGGAGCAAAAACCGTCGACAGCGACCCTGATGCTGCGCCCAGTGAGAAAGCTGGCGATCCACTTGCATAAATTCTCGGGAAGCCCATAGGATGGAAGTTTGGCCAGGAGCGCCCCATGCCACACTCGATCAAAGGCCTTCGCCATGTCCAAACTAACTGCCAGGCCCTCTCCCTTGCTTTCAATAGCCGCAGCCCAACGGTGGGTTAGGTAAACTAGAAGATCACCGGTTGAGCGACCATGGCGGAAGCCATATTGTCGGTCGTTAATCAATCGGTGATCCTCTAGATAAACCAAGAGCTGGCTATTAATAATGCTCTCCATGACTTTTGAGAGCAGGGAGGTGATAGCAATAGGCCTGTAGTTAGATGGATCGGACCCATCGCCTTTCTTTGGGATCGGGTGGATAAGAGCGCTCTTCCATGAGTCTGGGACTACGCCGACTGAGTAGGAGTGCCGAAACAAACGCGTTAGCACCGGTGTCAGCTCAGGAGCACAAGAACGGAGCACTAAGGGAGAGATGCCATCTGGCCCGCTCGACTTGTGGATGTCCAAAGAGGACAGAGCTCGCCTAACAGCGGTTTGGTTAAACTTAACCTCAGGCATTGAGCTCTGGCACCGCGGGATGGTCGGCGGCGTTGTTCCTTGGTCATCCAAAGTCGAGTTTGAGGCAAAGAGAGCGCCCAGGAGATCGGCTTTCTCCTTTGCCGTATGGACCAAGATGTCATTTCCCGTGCGTAATGGCGGAAGCGAAGGCTGGCTAAAGTTGCCAAGTGCCGCCTTTGAGAGCGCCCAGAACTGATGAGTTCCGGACGGGTAGCTCCCAAGCTTCTCGCCAATTTTGGCGATATGCTCGGACCTTGCTCTGGCAATTTGCCGCTTAAAGAACCTAGAGGCTCGGTTGTACTTTCTTTTTGAGGTTTTCACCTCCGGATCCTTAGTAGCCAGTGCCTCAACCCAGATTTGATATGCCTCGCGCTTGCTAGAGGCAGCAAGCTTACAAGACGTATCAAACCAAGGCTGTGATTTGCCACCGATTGGCACTACAGTGCTAGGAATATAAAGTTCCATGCCCTGTAGAACCACGTCGGCAACGGCAGCGGCACAGGTACTAGGATCATCAGAAGAGAAGCAAACCGGCCCCCAGGGATAAGATGAGTAAAAAGTACGCATCCCATCCCAATCTGCTGACTTGTAGTGCCAGACGCGACGAGTTGCGGGTGATCTGCAGCTGCCGCGCTTAATGGGCACAACACTCCGTACCAGGCAGTGGTCAGAAGACCCCAAAGGGGCATCGACGACAACCTGGTACTGTTCCGGATGTGAAGTCAGCAGAAGGTCCAATAAAGAGGCATTATGATTGTCCACGTCCGGGAGTCGCGTAGGCGACTCAACCAATTGGGACAATCCGTTCGCCGTAGCAAGGTCAATTACAGCCCTCCCCGCGTGGTCGGTGGTGCGTGATCCAAGCCAACTGGCATTGTGCGCATTAAAATCGCCAAGTATCACGACCTCAGCGGAGGGGACCTGTGAGAGCATATCGTCGATAGCCGATTGAATGTGCTCCATGAGCCGATCCGTTTCTGCATTACCACTGTGGGACCTGTAAAGGCATGCGTAGACTCGGGCACGATCGTCCGAGTCAACACGGAGCCAGATGGTAGACAGGTCCCGACCTTCAAAATGGGTAAGACGACGGAAACTTAGGTCCTCCCTTACGAACACAGCGACCCCGGCATGAGGTATAAAGTTATGTTCTATTTTGTAGCCGGGGTATTGGAGATAGGCTGTGTCGCTCGGTCGGGCAATTTGAGTCTCCGTCAGGAAAAACAAGGCCGGCCGTGCCGTCTCGAGATGGTGGTGGACGGCATTCAGGTTGGAATGTAGACCCCTGATATTGCAAAAGTCCACGTTGAGCGTGGAAGGGGTTGCCGTGGAGCGTACGTCTCGTTTGCCCTGTCTATAGCGCGGAACTTTGCCCTCCCCAGAATTCGAAGGGCGGCCTGAGTATGAACACTCAGGGAGGGATTCTCCAGCACCGGAGGAGCTGGTACCCTCCTGGGGTAATTTGTATTTGAGGTCCGCTATCATATTCCAAGGAGGGGTGGGGGTGGGCGCCGGGGCCCGGCATTACCTGATGCGAAACGCAGTGGCAAAAAGCCACTACTTCACGCCGGTTTTAAATGCCGGGGGTGGTAATGATCCGGTCGAGTCTGCCCATACGTGTTGCCATTGCTGGCGACGTGACTCTACCACACGTACTTTAGTCGCCTCTTACGACACCACCAGTACCAGGATGATCCTATTCTAGGCCGGGATCACACGGCACAAAAGGTTGTTGAGGTTGTTTAGAGCTCGTTATTTGTTTTCACGTGAAATGAGAGATTTTAAATGTTATGATTGATTAACGTATTACTGAATGTTACGTGTTACCGTTTGCATCACAAATACTATTATATTTTCTTTCCATACTGATGCATTTTATATTAAAATATGAAGAGTTAAAAAAAGCAATTTGATTTTATAAAGGTTAACTGTTTTATTTTATTGATATCTTTATATAGACGTATGTTTTTATTTAAGACTCTAGGATAATGTAATTATATAAAACTAATGGAAATCACTAACAGCTGTGTATGATATTTTGACATATCCTAAATACGATATTCATAAAATAAATCTTAATAAATAAATTTTAAAACTATTAACCTCCTGAGGTAACTTTGATCACATTGGACCAATCACGTGGTGATCGACAGGACAATTTTTTTTCAACTTCACGCTATATGCCGCATTTAGCAAATACGTAGGTAGGTAGAGAGACAGGTTCTCTCTACCTACCTACGTATTTGCTAAATGTGTTATTTGTGCGTACGGACTAGTTTTTCGAGGCATTACATGTTGAGTGGCGGAATTCAAGTTTTCCTTGGAAGAAGAAATGAAAATATTATTAAATAATAATTTAATAATAATTTATTTACTTGTATAGTGGGCGTTGTACCCACAAGCATCGCGGTTACAGTCACAGCTTATGCCACTGCGTCACAACAGCCTCGTACGGGATTATCTAACACATTTTTTTTTATTTGACCAGTAGTTTCTGAGATGAGCGAGCGTTCATCCAAACAAACTCTAAAGGTTTATAAAGAAGTACAGATAAGCTTTAAAATCATAGAGATCTCTATCACAGTGGTTCCTAGATTCTTTGTATTTGTTCGTCTTACAAACCTTTATATGGGATAGTTTTAGTGTAACGAAGTTTGAACGCACTTACTCGTTGGCATTTGTATCTGGCGGTAGTCCAATAACTCTTTGGTTTTGTTACTTCTATTTTTAAATGCCCTAAAACAGAATTGGGTTTCTTGGTAGTATTTTATTTGAAATTTCGAGCGTATTTTCTACTAAGCTTAAATAATTTAAGATTTTGTAGTATAATTTTTAAAGCTAATTATATTTACATTTATACCAAGCTACATGAAAACCAATAAGCTGGTACTTAAAATAATATTTTTTTATTATTTTTATTACAATTTTGAATTATATGCAGAAAACTATAGAAGAAATTATGAGAGTTCTATAAGTAAGCTATAGTCTAAAAATATTTTTTTATATATAATAAACTTGAATATTTTTATAAAAGGCAGAAAACTATAAGGTAATAGAATAATTCTAAATAAACCTTAGAAAATGAATCGATAAATCGAAATAAAGAAAGATACATTATTCTATAAATCCATTCTACGAATAGAGTTGAGTGAAATAAATAGCTGTGGACAATTGTTTACCAGTTCCAGTAGATATAGAGTTTTTCACGCAAAGGTACCTTTCCCAATTGATTCTGTTTCGTTAATCAGATGAAGAAACTGCTAAACTACTATAGCCTATTCCCTTCTGCAAGATAACTAATGAAATTCATTGGTTTTTGTTACCGTGTCCAATTTGCTTGTTTTTCTTGTCTGTTTGTATGTATTCTTTTGTTAGCTTCACGCGGTATATATATCTCACATATAGCAGAGTGGGCAGAAGTAATCTACGAACCTAGTGTTAAAATATGTGCACTATGGCATTATAATACACATATACATATGTATTCGTATTGTTATAATTATTTCTTCAGGTGATCTTTACGCTTTATTTCAAGAATAGCAGGATTAGGGAACCTCCTTAGACAAGCCGTCTCCCACTTTCCTCTCGAATTCGAGAAATTCCGTGAAAGAAAAATGATTTATTTCTCCGAGTGTGATTAAACCCACAACCATCGAATGCAAGCCAAAAAAAAGCTTCTACTAAAAAAGTATAGTAATTTATAAATATTAAAAGTATTTTTATTTTTATGTGCTCAATTTATTATATATAACACTAAAAAAACACACACACTAAAAAAAAGGAGACACTCAACACACAATGCCTCCAAAATTCAGCGGAAAGCGAGGAACGGTATGTCTTAACAATAGGCAAAGTGAAGCTAAAAAAAATACCTAACTTTATATTTTACACATAATCGATTAGTGTTATCAACTTACTATCACTAACGGAAACACAAAATGTACAATTCAATAGCAACCGATAGTTCAGCGAGATGTTCTGAAGTACCTTGATATATAGCCAAGACATATTTCAAAGGTGCGCTTACTCGCACCTCGCTGTACTCTTTACGTCTTCATAAAAAGAAAATACGGTGAGATGTTTACTGCGAGTAAACCTGAACAGACAGTATTTTAATATAAGCCATACTTTGTTACTATGCAATGAGGTAATTTGTCTTTTTTGGCTAAATTAAAAGGTAAAAATAATTGGTTTTGATTTTATTTTTTTTGTTAAAAATGGCAATTAAAGAGTAAATTTAATTAAGATAAAGGCTTCACGCTATATTCCGTACACATCAAGGTAGGCAGAAGGAACCTGGAAAACTAGTGTTAACCTACACAGTATGTCACTCCGTTCCTAATAAGACACTTCCGGTCTCCACTTTCCGCCGAGTGACGCAGCTTTAGCTTAGATAAAGGTATCAAGTTTTATTTTTTGATAAATCTTTATCTAGAATAGCGCCGTTGCTTTTGCTTAGTTAGCTAAGAGTAAGCACTTAAGTGAATACTGGACACTTTCGCCTAACTTGTAATGTTACAAACAAGTCAGTTGAAACAATGTGATCGTCGAACAACGTGATTTGTTTTCATAAGAGAAAACATTTTATCAACATTAATAAAATTAATTAATAATAAACAAATGTTTCTGAGTTTTTCTTAAATAATAAATTCGTTATAAAATTAACATAAATCAAATCAGCTTTACGCACTCAGCCGGATCGACTGAGGGATCCTAGTTTTAAGTCACTCTGTTTCCCAATAAATTAACAATAATAAGTTAAATTTTATAACGATAGTACGTGGAATATGACAACTGAAAATTTTTATTTATGACTTTTAACTCCCAAAATTAAAATAGACTCGTACTAAAAAAGTATATATGAAATATGAAACACAATTTATTTAACTAATATAATATTTAAACAAACAAAATTTCACTTTTATTTTTTATTAAACAATTCATTAAAATCAATTGGAATATCTTTATAACAAGGAAATGCATTATAAAATGATATTTGCTAGAACAGCAATTTTGCTATTTTATCGTACAATTTATTATTCTCTTTAAACACATGGCTCTAGGAGATATTGTGGTGAGCTCGTTTGAAAAACAGAGACTTTAATAGAATACATCCACTCTCGTCCAACGCCACGTTTCGCCAAAGTTTGTATAGTTTAGCGGACCGTATATCAGCGACGTCTAACTAAAGCCTTGAAAATGGCTCTGAATACGTTATGAGACAAATATTAAACTGTTACAGAACTCGTTTGGACTTGTTAATACTTATGCTAGTCACGTATTAGGTGCGTTTGATTGTATTTGTGGATATATTTATATGAGAGAAGCTGGGGACCTAGTTTTGAATAAAAATCATTCCCACTTAGACATTTCAATCCCCCACCTTCCGAATTCTGGATTCCATTGCGCGCGGAGTGGAGAAACGCCGTGCTTTTCCTTTGCCTGTGATAGTAATGACGATAATAAAAATTAATTAATCATAAGTGCAGTGTATATATTTACAAACTCGTCTTTCATACATTTGCTCATTCGATACAGTCACTCATACATTCGTTCACTGGTGTATACCAACAAATACATACCCTTCATTAATATACGACGTGTTGGTAGTAAGAATCTGACAGTTAATTTCGTATTCATTTTTCTAATAATAAATTATATAAATTTTTCCACATAATGTAATAATGAATGAATGAATGGTAACAGTTTAAAACCATTATTTTATTAAACTTTCAACTAAACAAGCGAATATATTTTCAAAAACCACTTTGAACTGTGAAACTTATACAAAAATAGCATTTACTTAAGCGACGGGAAGTCTCGTCGTTAATAATTTCAATCGTTGAATATCTAAAAACCGTAAATACTTCCGGTTCGACCTCTGAGTCGTTGATTTGACAAATTGTTCATTCCCGCAACCGGATCGTGATATCCTTACTTTGAATTTAGACAGCGGTTAATCTCTTAAACAACAAGCCACTAACGAACTTTGTTCCGTGCAAAAACTTTTTGTTTTTGCTGACTTTTATTATGATTTGTAGGGTATTTGTGTTGTTTATGTTGTAAATGTTACAATTAGTTTATTTTGGATTTAGTTTTTGCTTATTCAGGGAAAGTATGATTTTGGTATAATGATCAACAAATGGACTATATTAACAATCTACTAATAGTCACAATATTGCAAATGAGTACTTAAATTACCGCGGTCGTCGCGGCGCAAGGGCACCAACGTGGGACTATAACGCGACGGTTGTGAGTTCGATTCCTATTTGGAGTAATAAATGATTACTTAATAGAATTTCTATTTCTTCACTCCGGTACCAAAGCAAAAGCGCGGCGTTGAAATGTAGGCAATAGAGAATCTTAATATGAGATCTTATCTGCTTACCCTGCTATTTGCTTGATACAGCGTAAAGCTAGAAAAAAAAATTCAATCAAAACAATTGCAAACTCTATCTAAATCTATTCATCCTCTCTCTTATATATAGGCACAGACATAACTAATAGAATAATATAATGGTATCCTCAATGAACTGATAGTGGTTTTACTTTTATGTAGCGGCAGTAATTTCGATGACAACAAAGAAACTCTTAGAGGAGACCGTGTTGTTAATTGTTGTTCTTGAAACAGAAAACTATTCGCTTTATTTTATAGTCCACTGCTAATTTTATTTTGCTCGAGACTAGCATTAGTCACTTCAACATTTTTAGTTGAATGCATTAAAATTTATTTGTTTAACAAACATATAAATGGATCTTAGCTCCTTCTTTTCCTGCATAGAGATTACTTATATCTGACGCCGTGTTTTATATTCCAGATTGGGAAAAAGGAAATAAGTAAAACGTAAATTGAAATAATCAATATACCTTGCTACATGAGGGACACAACGTTAAGTTGAGAAAAAAAAATCGTTCTCCATCATCTCCACAGCATTCATCTTTCTTTCATTCTTCTTCTGTAATACCCACATTTCGCTGCCGTATAACAGAGTTGGTACCAAAACTGCATTGTGTACGTGTTGTGCTGACATTTCGCCGTCTCATCAATGCAGCTAAGGCTCCATCTCTACTGAACATACTTCCCAAGTATACCACTTATTTTTATATTTTATAAAAATTTTAAATTCCTTACAAGATTTCACTTGTCTGTGTGTGGCGTCCCTGGTGTTGAATAAGTTACATGCTCACTGCACTGCAGCCTATTGTTGCTCTTTAGAAGTTTCATGTATAAAGTGAATACTGACTTAATGCCAAAGTTTAATATACTTAGCACATTACAAACTTTGACTTGCTATTTAACCCTCTGCAACTGACGTAGCTTAACTTAGCTTAAATTAACTTATAAGTATACTAACGTGGTAGTCCAGGAGACACCTTTTCAAACAGCAAATATTTTCGTACAATAAGGTTATGCAGCTATTTTATTTATATTTGTATTTCATTGCAGTAAGGTGCTGAAAGCGGTAGAAAATTGGAAAAACGGTGGTAATAAAACAAATTTTATATTTCGCGGTGTCTATAGGACTACTACGTCAGTCACAGAGGGTTAAGACGAACACAATCTAATTAACTTTTGTTACCTGTTTCATTAATTATTTTCGAAAAACATAATTATGACGGTGACAGATACTGGATAATGACGGTTAACAGATTAGTTGAGTGTATAATAATTACTCAACTAGCTCACTCGGAACACCATAAACAAAGAACAGAACAGAAAGTTAGTCATTTTCTGAATTACAAAGATAATTATTTTTATTAACTGAAATAATTATTTGAAGTTTATTTCAGCTTGAATAGTATACCAACTTCGGGATAAGATAGCAATCCATAGATTTTTTTAAAGTATATTTGAATAAAAACAAGTTAATCATACGCAGATTCACTTATTACTTATTCAATTATTAAATGAAGCTACGAAAATATCAAGAAATTAACATTAACCAATTAATATTAATTCGAGAATTAATAATATGCTTATTTCAAAATGAACGTACTACGTCAGAACTATCAGATGAAAGGGTACATTGAAAATCTAATTTATCGTTATCGCACGAACGCGCATTCTAAATATACAAATTTTGCCAGTTTTATTAAATTTCTTGTTATATTTACTTTTTAGCTTCATGCTATATCCCGCACAAATAAGCCTAGGCAAAGGGAACCTTAAAATCTACCGATTCTTCGAGTGACGAGTGAGGGAGACGTTCTCCACTTTCCGCCGTAGTCTGAAGGGATTGCGTGTTGAGTGAGTGGCGTTTATTCTAATTAAAACATTGTTACGTCAGAACTAGCAGATGAAAGGGTACTTTGAAAAGTTAATTCATGGTCATCGCAATTTCTAAACGATAGAGATTAGTATAAACATTATTTATTTATTTCATCGATTTAAAATTATTATAAAAACGAAGCCGTTGAGCCCGTCATGGTGCAAAGGCACAAGCAAGCGACTGTAAGCACGAAGCTTGTGAGTTCGATTCCCACTTAATTAAAATTATTTAAATATATTTTTTTCAACTTCACAGCAGGGAGCTGTGAATTTTGCACTTACCGCTGAAGGAGGCATTGCGTGTTGAGTGGCGAAACTCAACGGCACGTTTTGTCTCGATACCATAGCGAAAAAATTAAAATATTAAATATTTTATTTCCTTGAGTGGGAACCGAATCCATAATCTATAGCATTAACAGTTAATTCTAAAGAAATGCTAGGGTTACTAGAGATTTAGTGAAACTAGGGTAAAAACTTTTATTTCCAATGTAACATTGTAGGGCATCACATTTAATATAAGCTAGTAACTTATTGCCGACAAAGCCATCTATTTTGGTATGTTATATTGGGGCTTACACAAGAAATCCTATGAAATAGTTCTAAACGGTCGTTTTTCTAGTTTAACGTCACTGCAGGGACTTTGCCAACCCATAATGTTTTTTTTTTACAATCACAAAAATAACACCATGGGAATTCTATATGCTATATTTTGTTATTATTGAACAAAAAGATCAAACAAAAATAATGGCATATGTATATCAAGATGTAATGCTTTACCGGCGTGCGCTGACTAAACAGTTCGGTTCGACTAAATAGGTGAACATAATGTTCACAAAACCTGTTGGTCTCTATTAGTTTTACAAAAAAAAAACCATCCATATTTATCTTTTATATTTGGTTTATTTCAAAAACTTTTTTTTTAAATGAAAGAAAGTAATTTT
>OU860787.2:8535705-8603387 GCA_917862395.2 Heliconius sara | reverse complement strand
TGATGCAGTCGTGGTACATTGACACAGTCCGTAACTGTAAACGCAAACGTTCGGTATTCGATTCGCACTCGAATTCTATTCTATTCGATTCCTTGGTCTGTGATATAAAAACTTACACTACTGAAAACGGAATGTTTTAAAACAAGGTTCCCTCTCCCTACCCTGTTATACGGTACATATACGGTATACAGAGTTAAGTTAATACTAATTATGTTACATCTCTTTAAATTAATATATAACAATCATATAGAGGTAAATACTACTGAAAGTAAAATGTACCTTTAAATCAATTATAAACACTAACTCCTTATTAAAATATCGATGAAAACCTGTTTCAATTAAAAAGTTCCGAACGTAACAAACATTTAGTATTACAAAGGCAGAACAACTTAAATAGATAATTTTAAGCCCAGAGCTTAACTCGAAAGATTTTCTTTGATAGAATTCTATGAGCACATTCTGTATTCAGTGAAAGTTTTAAGGTTTCTTAAGTATCTTAAATATTTTAGATTTTGAGAAGCTCAAACTAACTACAAAGTCGTGTTGGTAGTAAAGATGGGCTAAGGTTTTTCCCAGTTTAAGAACCTTATCGTGTATACTAACTGCTAGTGAACACGAAATGGGTTTTTTTTGTTTATACAAATCATATTTTTAATTAAATCGAAAATTGATTAACATAGTTAATTTTTCTTCTTATTTTGATTACTTATTTAAAAATATTACAAAATTATGAAATTTTTTACTATTTGATTTTTTTTTGTATTATCTTTATCTCGGATCTCGGATTTAAAACATTCCGTGTTGATTAGTGGAACTCAACGCAAGTCAACTAACTACAAGAGAAATACTTACCAGAGCGAGAAATGAAAAAAATTATTATCCTCGAATGGGAATTGAATCAATAACTATCGCATATACTGTTAGGCGGTGTGCCGCTGCGACGGCCTAAAACTATAACGTTATGTCGTTAAAAACATTTTTTGACCGTTTATGTCTACCCGAGCGACCAAAAAAATATCATCCCGAGGCAACTCCGAGGCAACAAACTCAAAACTATCGCGTTTAACTGCACCAAGTTGAAACCATGTAACATACAAAAGCTCAACAAATTTCATATCGTAATAAATATATAAAATTTTCCTTGAGTACCACAAAAATAAAATAAGCAACCTAGCAAGAAGGGCGACCTTATTACAGCTTAACGGTCTCAGGTGACCCTTTTTTCACAGAAAATTAAACTACGACGGCACAAGAAGGGTGTAAAATAATCACAATAAATACATTTACATTCAAATAATTTCAAAATAAAAATATGGAATCGCAGTAACATCAATTTTAAATTTTATGACAGAGTCCAAGGGGTTTTTTTTATAAACGTTTAACCCCTTATTTGAACCCTTAGGGGTGAATTCTAATAAACCATGAAAGACGTGTCCGATTAAATATTTTAAAGAGTCTGAATTTCGAATTTTATAAGAATCGGTGCTGTTTTTAAAAAAAATCCATACAAACTTTGAACCCCTATTCCATTTCTTTAGGGTTAAAATTTTTCAAAATCCCTTCTTAGTGGATGTCCAAATTATTAAAATTAAACATCTGTCCAAATTTCACGTTTCTGTGCACAGCGGTTACGGCTGTGCGTGCGTCTTACCTCAGTCAGTCAGAACAAGTCCTTTTAAATATATAGATTCAGTGTTATATTTCTTATTAGAGTGACTTTATTTTTATTTTTTTAAGTCATTTTATTAACAAATAATAAAAGCTTGTTCTTAAAAAAGGTTGTTTTTTCTTTAATTTTATTCGATTATTTACTTTGATCGTTAGTATAAACTTTTAAGAAACGATATTTATGAACAGTAAGTTTCAACGTCACTGTCGGAACTCAACGCCGCGTTTTGTCTACCAGAGCATGTAAATACGCTCTGGTAGACAAAATTTCAACGCTCTGGTAAAATAAAAATAAATAATTAAATAAAAATTTTATAATTACAATAATTTCCGCTACTAAGGATCGCACCCACAGCTTTAGCGTTTGTTGTCAGAGGCTGTCCCACAAAACCACAAATTATTCCACAAATTTATCTGACACGTGACTGACGTCTTTATATGTTTCCAATAACTCAGTGGGAGTTATTGGAAACATATAAAGACGTATAAAAGCAGTAAAGCGGCGTAGTCCAAGGTCTTATTGTTAAAAATGACAATTTGGTGACACAGCCTTTTAAGGGTTAAGGAAACTATGATTTGATATAATAGGTTATTTAGTTGATTTGTTACTGTATATTTCCCTTGTAAATTTAGATTCTTAACACTTAGTGGCTTAGATCTGCACTCTCCACTTATTATTAAAGACCTTGTATAGTTTAGTCACTCTGTCGGTCTAAAAGTGGTGAAAGAAAGTGTCACAATGGGAAATGGAGTGTGTTAACACTAACATCTATTTTCTACTGTGTTTATTTTATGAGACACCATAAAAGAATATAAACGATCCAATAAAAATACAAATGCTTCCGTTTATTATAACGCTGTCGCCGTCGTCGGGAGCAAAGATATAAAGGTTACTATATAATATAAGCAATCCAGATTTTGTTAAGTTATAAAAAAAATCAGTTTCAGATATTTCGAGATAATGGATATTTATTTAATGGTGGAATTTTAGGAGTTAAGTTCGAGTTTATAATAAATAAACAAATATTTGAACGTTAATCACGTAGTGATGGAGCATATGTAATACCTTGTTCTTAACCGCGTCTTATTTTGTTGACAAATGGAAATAACAAAAGTTGTGTTTGACATATGACATATTCTACGTACCTAAGAAAGTGGAGAGTCACAATAACCTTAATAATATTTCTGACCATATAGTAAGTTACATCAACGTGACATACATAATATAACTGAATCTAATGTAAAATCATCAGATGAGACGGGGTACGCGGAGGGCGTCGCCGCTATACGACATCGCGCTACACCTGTGATAAGTGGGTAAGGGCTACCGTGTTAAGCACGAGCATGGATAAATACTCAAATTCATTACCTCTATTTATAAGGTAAGAGGTTGTGTTCAACACATGATGCATTAAACTTATTAGTCATACCATTAACTCTTCGAGCGCGTGATTGACCTCAAACTCCGTTGAGAGTGAGATATAGTATATATGAGTCTAATCACTATGGACGCCATTTTGCCCTCATAATATTGATGAAGGCATACAGGTAAAAAAGGAGAGGTCTGCACGTGGCCGTTAGATCTGCATAAGGCTTTTGACTATGTGCCTCGTCAGTACATCTGGTGGGCATTGTGATCCAAAGGGATCCCGTAGGCCTGTATTGAGATTATCATAGACAAGGGCGTTGCTTGAGATGTTCTGACCTTGTTGCGCGCCGGTCTAAGAACAATGTTGGTTGCGAGTGCCTTACCACGTCTGTCCCTGGAGTGAGACGTCTCGGTCGCAGACAGAATATACCTATTTACCATTTAAAGACAAAATATACCTATTTACCATCAAAGTGTAAATAGTGTATATTCATTATAAATTGATTTAACCCATAAAATGGGGTAGCATTTTCGGACGGACACGACAGCGATCTCATTTAAACATTACAATATATAAAACAATGTATAATGGAAAACACGAAAGTAATCAACAACCCTTTGAGACTGACGCTTACTATATTGTTAATAAAGAGATCTATTATTATAAACAGATGATAACAAATGTATCATTAATTATATTTATATACTTTTTTATCTTTGCAGGATATAAAGAGTGAGCCTAGTATTATTCACTGACAGTGACAAATTTGGAAACGGGTTAAGCGGTAAGCCATACATTCTCATCAAGCTACCTCGAAATTCTTATACGCTTGTCTGGAAAGCAACATATGTATTTAGAAATCGTTTAAAAATTAAAACGTATAAAAATAATAATATTTCTAAAACAAAAAAGCCCTTAATATTTATTCATCATAGAAAACGTATTTCAAATTTGTCTATAAAACGAAACAAGGAACAGCATTTAAAGTGAATAACATAGCGTTTGACAAATATCGTAAAATTTTAACGCTGCAAAATAACTCGTACTGGATGACGCTGAACTAACGCAGGCGTCGTCTGAACTTAAGGTAAACATATTTTTTTTCGCTAAACTATGGATGATATGTATTTTTTGACATGTATAGATATAATATAAAAAAATCATAAGCGCCTAATAGATTTTTATTTTAAAATATCTCTCGTTTTGTATCTACTTGAACATAAATCTCGATACCTACAAGTATTTAAAGTTGCCGACCGCACGAGCGACGTGAGAGTTATTTCATACACTTTCACATAAAATTGCTTTGACTGCTTGTTACTCGCAGCACGATAGAGAATTTTATATAATATTATTTTTTATTTTCCTTTTGTCGTCTTTTACATTTTAAAGTGGTGTTATTTTTCAAGTTTAGTTTTTCTTTTATTACATAGCGTTAAGTTTTATGCCGAGCACAGGATAGGTAGAAGGAACCTGGTGTTAAGTCACTCCGATTCCAATTTTCCGCCGTGTTCTAAAGATATTGGGAGATAAGCGGCAAAATTCTACGGCGTGCTTTGCCTCGACATCATAGCGAAGAAATTAAAATATTACTTATTTTCCTCGACTGAGAATAGAACTCATACTTGTCGTTATAATTATATATATTATGATCAAAACAGTCAAGATTCCCAATTTAATCAGCATTACACATATTTGAATCAGAATACAACGCTTTTTGGTCCCAAGAAGTTGCTTCCCATAAACCGTAACGCGTAAAACCATAAAACTTGACCGCCGGGTACGCTTAATTACATAGGTCGGGAAGCTAGTGATGACCTGAAATTCTTAGTGTTTATTATTCAGTTATTTACGACTCACCCTTGCTCCATTAAACCGTCTCATTAGAGAACTGTGGTTAGTAATCAACATTACAAAGTCATTATTGACTTAAAGCCTTTGCACATTAGTCTATTTCTGTATGTCTCTTTTCCAAATTTGGAGTGAGAAAGAGGTATATTACTCAGCTCAGCTTTTCGATTAAATAAAAAAGGATTATCGTCTTTGTCTCTTACAAGTAAAAAACAACCACAAACAAACAAAGTACAAGAAAACCCCATCCATTAGCTGATCGGTAGTCTCATCTAAGACAATAATATTGTCTGTAAAAAAATGCTGGAATATTTTAACAAATCTGAAATTTTGGTTATTAATAGTTTAATATGTAGTAAAGACTAAACATGAAAATGGGTCCCTTTCAGAGGTAGCTTCAATTTAAGGCACACGCTCACCTAAGTTAAAATAGAAACGAATAACGAAAAAATTGTATATTTATTTTTACCAGATCCTTTACATGGGCCTTTACTCATACCAGACGTCCTAAAGGTTGTGTAAAATCGGTTATTTCAAGTCAGTGAGTACGCATAGTGTCCTAATTACATATTAGACTAATAGTTCTCAGAATTTTGGCTTTGCTAAAATGATGTAGGGTTGGCCCTTGGGCTAATACCGCTAATATCCTTTACCTGACAATTTAGTACATAAATTATATGTACTGGAGCTCGAATTGAGTCTTCACACTATTTCTGTAGAAAGTGACAATCATTCCGTTCTAGTTTTCTGAGAATCTAATTATTGAGAAAGTAATTATATCTTCTTTCACCGTTCTTACTGAATTATTTACAGGTAATTTGAAAAACTTTCTGAAAAAAGAAAAAGTGGATATATTTTGTTAACAAAAATATAAGATATTTTTTGAGTGCATATCCATAATATTATTTACGATATATTTTTATATATTGATTTTGCTTTATTACTGGAGTTACTTTATTTAAGTTTTATTTCTGAAAAGGAATTAATTAGAAAATTATGAATTTATTTTGATGAGTTTAATCATGGTTCAGGGGCACAAGCGTGTGCCTGTAAACGCGTCAGGTTGTGGGTTCAATTCTACTCCAGGAAAGATAATATTGAATATTTTCGTTTGTTCACTCTGGTGTAGAGGCTTGTTGAATTCCGCCACTCTACACACAATGCGTCCAGAATTTGGCGAAACATGAGGATTGGAGTGTCTTAACACTAGGCTCATACCTAGCTGGCCTACGCTGCTACATGCAGAATACAGCCTACGCTGCTACATGCAGAATACAGCGTTAAGGTGTAAAAAAGCATTTTTTTTTGTCATTTTTAGATGCTTTTTATCACTATTTTAATAACTTAATGCTACATTGACTATTTTAAACTTTATGCCTTGCGTAATGCATCACGAAATAACTTCTATACTTAGTAATTAATTAAACAAAATTAATCAATGTTCTAGGCAAAATAACTGAAGATGCAATGAGTCTACATTAGACTTTCATCAAGTCGTAAGTTTGAATCTTTCTAAAAAATATATCATTATAAGAAAAACTTTGTTTTATAGAAGTTCTAGTAATTTTAATCCAATCTATAAAAAAATGTTTCTTGTCTCAAATATTTTTATTAAAACGCTCATCATAAAATGGATTAGTACTTTCATTTTCTTTTTTTTTTTACTCCTCATCTATCCTGCAT
Source organism: Heliconius sara (assembly GCA_917862395.2). Taxonomy (NCBI): domain Eukaryota; kingdom Metazoa; phylum Arthropoda; class Insecta; order Lepidoptera; family Nymphalidae; genus Heliconius; species Heliconius sara. Next base: position 8,596,815 of record OU860787.2, on the reverse strand, counting down.
CCTGATACATTATCTTGCAAGGAGAATATTTGTTAAGATACTTCGTTCTTTTGAATTACGAAAACCGAATTGTCATATTTTAAATAAAGAAATCATCGACTGATGACTGTGGCACTTGACGGTTGGTGTTCCCAGTCGGAGGAATTAATGATTATTTATTAATATTTTCATTTCTTCGCTCTGGTACCAAGACACAAGCGTGGTGTAGATTCCGCCACTCAACACTCAATATGTTAAAAAATCGGCGGAAAGTGGAACACGTAATGTCTAGAGTTATCAAGATGATGAATGGAGGGGCCATTCTCCCTCCTCTGCTTACCCTGCTATATACAAAATACAGCATGAATTTGAAAAAAAAGGAAACCATTACTTATCTTATAAATATTAAACTCATGAGAGAATATTGCCAGTTATTTTTCAAATTAAACTGGTACATTTCGGTCCATAGAATCTCTATGCAGATGTCCCACCGGACGCGACTCCGGTGCCACTCTGACCTGGAAATATTTCTTGTTATTATTATTATTATCACAATCGGTAACTCTATAGAGAAATAATTTATTATATATTTATAATATATAGATTAAGTATAAAACTAACACGACGGCTGTGGGTTCGATTTCTACATATTTTATTTTACTTGCCATACTTGATACAAATCAAATCACAGCGTTGAGTTCCGTAACACGCAATATCTCAAAAAAGTTATGAAAGGCGTGTCTCTACCCTAGAGTTTCTATGTCTATACCCTGCTAAATGCGGAATAGTGCGCGAAAGTGTTAAACATATAAATAAACTTGATTCTATATTAGTACAGCTGGGAAATGTCGCATATGTGTATGGCATAGTTGAAGACTCGAACTCAGTGAACTATTTATATTGCCTAATATATTTAAAAATTATCTCTATTTCTCTCTAATTTCGTTAAAAGTCCGACCTTAAGCTCCATCAACCAACACACTAACCCAAGATGCTCTGATACTTTAGATGCGAAGACGAAGGTGAAAAATGTATCTTATTTTATAGCAAGTATCTTTTACCAGAAACAATCGACGCTCTTCGTGAACCATGCCATTCATCATTTTACATTTGAGTATCGCGTAATCTGGTCATTGTCACCTCCTAGACTCTGTAACCTGGTTTTAACCAGGTTGGTTATGGTAAATACTTACAAGATTAGAACAGACGAAGAGACTGAGGGTTGCTGGATATCAAGAAGTCTCATGGTGTAGAAAGTTAATCCAACATAAAATTCACTATTTCCATCCCAGTTAAACAAAGTAAAGAGTAAACTCAGTACAAAATAATATATTTTCCAAAATATTCTAAAAAGCGTCTAGTTTTTAAAATATATAAAAAATTCTACACATAAAAGAGTTATATCACTGTGGCAGTATTTGGAATTTTCATGATATCCTGTTTGACGTTTACTCTATATGAAATGTTGATTCAATCAGTCCAAAGGAAGAATTGGTAATAAATATACATGGTGTCCGAATGTAAAAATTCAGATTCCTTTATTGTTTTTGATTGTGATTGAGAAATGCTAAAAATTACATGTATTAAAAAAATATATTTTACATAAAAAAAGAAGACGTTATAAAGTCATATTTTTAACGTGATTTCACTCAGAATTTTTTAACCAACAAGAATGATCTGTCGATCTCAGTAAAGAAATTCAACATAAAAAATATTTACTCGTTGAACAATCTCCTTCGCTTTTTACGTAATTTGAAATGATAACGTATTTTTGATATTATTACTCGCCCCGGTTTCCAAGAGGCGCGAGTTCAAATCCCGTTACGTACAAATTTTTAAACGTTTTTTAAAAAAAGTGTTCTTCTTTCCTAAGTGCGGGATAAAACTTTAAATAAGTTAATAATTGTCTTAGAAAATGCAGGCGCGTGACTGTAAATGCGACGAATCGTGGGTTCGGTTCCCACTCGAAAAAAACAAATTTCAATATTTTCATTTCCTCGCTCGGGTATCTCCATAATAATAATGTTAACATGCTGTAAAAAAGTGTCTATGAGTAAATCATATTTCCATCTAAACAAAGCCGGCACAGGCCGCTAGTTTAATTATATTACTCAATATGACCGAACTTCTGTCTCGACTGAAGATTAATGAAACTTTTAGTTCTCTACCCGAGAACCTTTATTACGGCCATTAAATCAAAATTAGTTAGTCTACCTACGTTACAAGTGCTACTGTGGTACAATTTGCTACATATGTGACTAACTCTCACTGCACATGATGGTTGTAGGTTTTGTTCCCGCCTAAAGAAATCAAATGCCAATTGAGATATTCAGTTTTTTGTTGTGTGTTCATGAGAAAGATATCCCATAAGTTCAAATAAAATTTATTTCTTTCATTTAATAGAAATAGCTTTTGTGACTACAAATTAAAGAAATGGATATACATTACCTATACCGAACTGTTGAGTCAGCGCACGCCGGTAAAGCATCACATCTTGTCCAATTTCTGCTGACTTGATATACATATGCCATTATTTTTCTCTGAACTTTTTGTTCAATCACAACAAATTATAACCTATAGCACTCCTGAATAGTGTTATTTTTGTAATTGTGAGAAAAAAAAAACATTATTGGTTCAGTATTTCTGAAGATTACTTGATATATGAAAATAATATAAGAATAAAAGATTATTTTTTTCAAGAATCTATGTTTTTTAGTTAACAGTTATTTGAAAATGTGTGTAAACATGTGTGCAAGTACATGACCACTGTGTGGTGTGTGTGTTTGTGTATACGTTTAGGATTTTTTTATATTAAAACAAAAATGTAAGAAATGCATTACATTATTTGACTCTATAGCAATCGTCAAACATAAATGGATCTACAAAAATAGATGGATATCGAAATAGCTCTTTAAAGTTTACTATAATTCGGTATATCTTATATATGTTTTATATTTTAATTAAACCAAATGGACGTATAATAATAAAACATTTTCGAAAAAGGTTGTTTTTTATTTTGGCTGAAAACTTATTTGTATCAATAGATTTTTTTTTTTTAGTTAGGTCTAAAATTGTATATCTAATATTACAAAATAAACAGCGACAGCATGACGCTGGTTTGATGATTCCCTATGTAACGGGGTGAGTAGAAAGAACCTAGTGTTAAAACACTCCGTTTCAGGCTTTCCGTCGAATGTTGAGGATATTGCATTCTGTGTGGCGTAAGTCGGTGCCAAGTGAGACAAACAGGGTTAGCAAATCTATATTTTAGTAAGGTTATCGTAGTATTAGTTGTATTAGCTTGACACCTTGACTTCAAAATTATAAAATCATTAAAATCGAGTAGATAACCTCCTTTTCTTAGAAAGAAATCGGTTAAAAATTGCCGAAACTGCTCGGAAAATGTTGCTCAGATCCTATCAAAGTCCCTGCAGTGAAGTTAAGCTAGAAAAACGACCGTTTAGAACTATTTCATTGGATTTTCTTGTGTAAGCACCAATATAACATACCAAAATAAGATGGCTTTGTCGGTAATAACTTACTAGCTTATATTAAATGTGATGCCCTACAATGTTACATTGGAAATAATTTTTTTTACCCTAGTTTCACTAAATTCTCTAGTAATCCCTAGCATTTCTTTAGAATCTACGAAAGCCAGAAATCGAGAATTTAATCGTTTTATATAAAATTTTATACTTAGACTTTGATACCAGTCGTGGCGCAAAGACATAAACGTGTAACTGTTAACGCTATAGATTATGGATTCGGTTCCCACTCAAGGAAATAAAATATGTAATATTTTAATTTGTTCGCTATGACATCCAGACAAAACGTACCGTAGAGTTCCGACACTCAATACGCAATGCCTCCTTAGGCGGTAAGTGCAATACTATGCTCCCTCTTGCTAGCATGCTGTCCCTATATGCGGGCTACAGCGTGAAGTTGAAAAGAATATATTTAAAGAATTTTAATTAGCCAAAAATGCATTTTAAAAATAAAAATCAGCTACAATAAATAAATAAGCTTAAAAGTCCTTTAAAAATGTTAAACCACCTGTTCCAGGCCACAGAAACTGCCGCAGCGCGACTATGACCTCAATCTCGGCCTCAGCGAGAACCTAGAAAGTTAGTGTTAAGACGCTTCTTTCTCCATTAAAACATTTGCGTTCTTCGTTATCGGAGCGAGGGAATAAAAAAAATTATGTATTTCTTTTTCCTAAGTGGGAATCGAACTCACAAGCTTCGTGCTTACAGTCGCTTGTATGTGCCCTTGCACCATGACGGGCTCAACGGCTTCGTTTTTATAATAATTTTAAATCGATGAAATAAAAAAATTATGTTTATACTAATCTCTATCGTTAAGAAAGTCAAAGTACCCTTTCATCTGCTAGTTCTGACGTAACAATGTTTTAATTAGAATAAACGCCATTCACTCAACACGTAATCCCTTCAGACTACGGCGGAAAGTGGAGAACTAAAATATCGCAATAGTAGTTTCATTGCGATATTTTCGTACTCCGTCACTCGTCACTCGAAGAATCGGTAGATTCTAAGGTTCCTTTTGCCTAGGCTTATTTGTGCGGGATATAGCGTGAAGTTAAAAAAAAGTAAGTATAAGAAGAAGTTTAAAAAAACTGGCAAAATTTGTATCATTTAGAATGCGCGTTCGTGCGATAACGATAAATTAGATTTTCAAAGTACCCTTTCATCTGATAGTTCTGACGTAGTATGTTCAATTTGAAATAAGCATATTAATTAATTCTCGAATTAATATTAATTGGTTAATGTTAATCTCTTGATATTTACGTAGCTTCATTTAATAATTGAATAAGTAATAAGTGAATCCGCGTAGGATTAACTAGTTTTTATTCAAATTCATTTTAAAAAAATCTGTGGATTGCTATCTTATCCTGAAGTTGCTATGCTATTCAAGCTAAAATAAACTCCAAAGAATTATTTCAGACAGTAAAAATAATTATTTTTGTAATTCAGAAAATTCCTAACCTTCTGTCCTCTTCTTTGTTTATGGTGTTCCGAGTGTGCTAGTTGAGTAATTATTATACACTTCACTTATCTGTTAACCGTCATCATCCAGTATCTGTCACCGTCATCATTACGTTTTTCGAAAATAATTAATGAAACAGGTAACAAAAGTTAATTAGATTATGCTCGTCTCAACCTTCTGTGGCTGACGTGTTAGTCCGATAGACACCAGGCAAAATATAAAATTTGTTTTATTACCAAATTTTCTGCCGCTTTTAGTACCTTACAGCAATGAAATACAAATATAAATAAAATAGCTGCATAAGCTTATTGTACAAAAACATTTGCTGTTTGAAAAGGGGTCTCATGGACTACCATGTCAGTATAATTATAAAAATTAAGCCAGGTCAGTTACAGAGGGTTAAATAGCAAGTCAATCTATCTAAGTTTGTAATGTGCTAAGCATATTAAACTTTGGCATTAAGTCAGTATACACTTTATGCATGAAACTTCACTTAAAGAGCAACTATATATAGGTGCAGTGAGTATCTAACTTATTCAATACCAGGTACGCCTCACACAGACAAGTGAAATCTTGTAAGGATATTCATAAAATATGAAAATAAGTGGTATACTTGGGAAGTATGTTCAGTAGAGATGGAAGCCTTAGCTGCAGTGATGAGACGGCGAAACGTCAGCATATCTGCGCGTTTTGCCGTACACAATGCAATTTTGGTACCGACTCTGTTATACGGCAGCGAAACGTGGGTATTACAGAAGAAGAATGAAAGAAAAATGAATGCTGTGGAGATGATGGAGAACGAATTTTTTAATTTCAACTTAACTTTGTGTCCCTCATGTAGCAAGGTATATTGATTATTTCAATTTACATGATTACAATTCAATTATTTCTTTTTTCCCGTTCTGGAATATAAAAGGTGGCGTTTCATTTCTTTCAACCTCTATGCAGGAATGGAAGGAGCTAAGATCAATTTAAATGTTTGTTAAATAATACATTTTAATGCATTCAACTAAAAATGTTGAAGTGACTAATGCTAGTCTCGAGCAAAATAAAATTAGCAGTGGACTATAAAATAAAGCAAATACTTTTCTGTTTCAAGAACAACAATTAACAATTACTCAACACGGTCTCCTCTAAGAGTTTCTTTGTTGTCATCGAAATTACTGCCGCTAGATAAAAGTAAAACCACTATCAATTCATTGAGGACATGATTATATTATTCTATTAGTTATGTCTGTTCCTATATATAAGAGAGAGGATGAATAGATTTAGATAGAGTTTTGCAAAAAGTATTAGGATATTTTGTTTTCTGTTTTTCTAGCTTTACGCTGTATCAAGCAAATAGCATGGTAAGCAGATAGGACCTCATATCAAGATTCTCTATTGCCTACTTTTCAACGCCACGCTATTGCCTTGGTACCGGAGCGAAGAAATAGAAATACTAATAAGTAATAATTTATTACCCCAAATAGGAATCGAACTCACAACCTTATAATTTTTTTAACTTAGATGATTGAATGTTTGTGGAGGAATATGACACCAAAGGTGGCACAGGATTATCTGCAGCAGTCTTTAAAATGGAGTTTAGCTCGGTCATTGTAGTCACATGGTGTTTTAAGCCGTCCTTGTCCCACACAATGATACTACCATTTTGTGTCCAGCATTTAGTGATCCCAAAATGTTGTCTAGCAGCTAAAAATATTTTGTGTCGCGGTTGAGTCAGGAACTCAGACAGTGTAAAACCTGATCCTTTTAAGTTGGTTTTGCTAGACCATACTTTGTCTCTTAAAATTTTATCACTAAATTTTAAAAGAATTGTGCGTGGCTTATTTGCACTTGGACGACCCATCCGGTGGCAACAACTAAATGAAGAGGCAGAGACATGTAGAACCTTAAGACGTTCAACAAGCACTTTACTAACACACTCAGGAACATCTTCATTGGCTACTTCAGGGACACCATGTAGCAACAAAATTTTTTGTCTAGTCCGCATCTCCATTGCATCAAACTGTTTTGACAACAATTCCATTTGTAGTTGTAGATTTTCCAAGGCTGTCATCACAAAGGACCGGAATGCATTAAATTGAACTTGTATACCTGATGTTGGGCTTGTTGTGGAAGAACTAGAGCCATTTAGTTGTTTTTGGAATTCCAACATCCTGGTATTGAAGTGAGCAGTCAGTTCTTCTAACGTATTTTTCATTGCTTCCATAATTTTTTAAAAATATTACAATTTACTATTGTTTATATAGCTTTGAAGGAGAATGATAACTGGCAGGCAGAAAATAATCAAAGGCACATAATTTGATTAACTTTTATGCAATTTTACCGAAATTAAATATAGAGCACAAAAATTTACGACTTTCTTCTTTTACCTCCTCTGTATTTTATGTATTTGATGTATTTTTATTTATTTATTTTCTATATTTTTAACATTACATAATTATGTAAATATTTCATTTAGTGCACCGCCCACTTTTACATAACTCCGACATCCAAAGGTTGCCTGGAAGAGATCGCTTTAAGCGATAAGGCCGCCTTATTGTACTTTTTTTTAAAATTATTTTTAAGCTTTTACATTGTTTTATTTTTTTTTGTTAAGGTGCAATAAAGAATATTTATTATTATTATTATTATTATGCAAAAGATATAGGTATAAAAGACTTTAAGTGAGATAAGTCAAAGTTACATGTAAATATAAGATTTAAAATATAATAAGCCTAGCGTAATTGCCTTTAATTCCCGACTGCTAAGAAAAGGTTTTGTTTTTCGCGCGTATTTTGTATGTATGTAATATTGTTTATTACCTCATATCTCCAGAACCGCTGAACGGATTTACATATTTGAGGTATCGTTAGATTTGTATTAGCAGCCCAAGTGTTCTTGGATAGGTGACGTTAAAAAAAACAATCATGGCAACTGTAGGACGCCATTGGACTTAGTGAAAAAAAAAATCGTTTCAAATACCACAATATGAGTATCAAATTCAAGAGCTTAATACGACGATTTCAAAAAGTTATATCATAACTATCATTATCATATTAAATCCTAACAAAACAGTAAAAAATAAAAAGTACAAAAAGTACATTAGGATTAACAGTCGGGACCTATAAGTAAATCTTCAATCAATAAAATCTTTACCTGGAACCCTGAGTAATAAAGATGTCCCGACTGTTAATCCTTAGAAAGTATTGGGCTTGTTTATTTTCTTTTTAGTTTTCTGCAGTCGGGGTTTTTGTTTTTACAAATATTTTTTTTTCTTAATATATTAAAAATAATACATACTACATACATATATAATACGGGAAATAAAAACAAAGATATGTTCTCAAGGCATGATATTTGTTATTCAATTCAATAATTGATATTAGTTATTAATAGATAAATTAATAATTTAAAGTTAAGTTATAATTTTTATAAGACATTCTTGCAAAAAGACAGAATTTTTATCTTTAAATCTTATGGCGTACATAACCTAACGTAAGTAAGACACTTTGTTCTACATTTCACGCCTGCACTCTCGATACATTGCATGTTAATTGGCATCATTCAATGGAATAAACAATTATAATAACAATTAACTCCCCCGAATGGGAATGGAACGCGGCTACGCCACGATGGCCGCATTGTTTTGTATTTTGTTATAATTATCGTTTATAACGTATATAGCCTTTTTACACAAAATTAAACCCACATTAATGATGCTTCAAAGAGATTCTACAATAAATTACAGGATCATACTCATAATAATATTTTTAATATTTACAAGTTATTATACTTTTTTAAGTTAAAGCTCCGTAAGCAAATATGCAAATGTAGAAGCTTTTCTTGGCTTGCAGTCGATGGTTGTGGGTTCGATCACACTCGGAGAAATAAATCATTTTCGTTTTGCCGCTAAGGTAGCGTTGATTTCCGCCACTCACATGCCTCAAATTCAAGAGGAAAACGGGAGACGGCTTGTCTAAGGAGGTTCCCTAATTCTGCTGTTCATGAGATAAAGCGTGAAGATCACCTGAAGAAATAACTATAAGAATACAAATACATATGTTCATTCCTTCGCGTGGCTTGCTGCCGATCAGCTGTGTGCACAAAATACTTCTTATTTTTTAAATTTAAAGTAAAATCCTTTATTGAAAAATCGAGTTTAAGTTTATATATATAAGATCCCTTTTAAAATAACACACTCTTCAACTGCAGATATAACCGGTATTTTTACCTTACATTGACGAGTCATTAGTGCATAGTGTATTCTAAAAATTGAGATGCAGCGCTCTCCAACGAAAAAAGACGGTAAATATTCGTCTCAACCGGATTTGGCGTGTTCAAATAAAACTGAATTGGAGCCATTCGTGCCTGGACGGAAGCGTAAAGAACGTAGTGACTTTGAAGATTTAAGGCATGAGATTCACATGTTAATTACAACTATCAAATCGGATCAAGAATCGAAATTTGATAAAATTACTAAAAGTATAGAAGAACTAAAGCTACAGAACAATATTCTTAAAAATCAAAATGAAAAAATTATAAGTTGTAATGAAAAAATAGAAAACAAGCTGGTCCAAACAACGGAACTATATAGTGAACTTAAGAAGGCATTGGAATTACTTCAAGACGATCACATAAAAGCAACTAATAAAATCACTGCCTTAGAGGACCAGATAGAAGAAATGCAGCGTAGCCAGCGTAGTTCATTTATTGAAATAAACACACCCATCACAGATAACGAAAATGTTCATGAAATAGTTACAAAAATTCACGAAGCAATCGGTGTGAAGACTGTTGGTGAAATTATTAGGCAATGCTACAGAATAAAACAAGGTGCAAAAAAACCGGTAATTGTAGAATATAAGAATGGACAAATACGGAATGAAGTTTTAAAACTAGCGAAATCGTACAATAAGAAAAACAATGAAAAAATTTGCACTAAAATCTACGGTAATCATAGTATAGAAGAACCTATTTACATAAACGAATTTCTCACTCCCAACGCGAAAAGGCTATTTTATCATACCAGGCAGTTGCGGAAATCGTACGGTTTTAAGTATAACTGGATATCTGCAGGGCGAATTTTTGTAAAGAAAAATGATGGTGATCCTGCTATTCTCATCAAATCATTGGAACAAGTAGAACGGATCAAGATGGAAGGTACAATGTGACTAATAGGTGCTTTTATAGGTTACAATTTACTTATTTTCTTATTGCTTATGTTTGTTATTTTGTATAAGTTATTATCAGGAATATTTAACCAGTATTCCGTTTTTATTATTAGCTTCAGATTTATTATTATTTACACACACCACATTAGAAATTACACTTCACCACATTTACACAATCACCTTAATTATACACATAATATTCCAACTACTCAAAATACAAATGCGTTGAATATATTCATTATGATCCCTTATTTGCACGGAATGTCACTCCAGCACTGTCGTTTACATAAAATTGATCATCTATGCACTGTTAATGTTTGACATGAAAAAAATACAGGCCGATATTGATATGAACATCAATGTCGGTACGACAGTAGTGACGAGTGACATTGAACAATGCAAAAGGACATTACAAAATACCGGTAATAACAGCTTACGCATTTTAACACAGAATATCAGAAGTATTAATAGAAATTTTGATGAACTAACAATCCTTCTTCAACAAATTGACATTGAGTTTGATATACTAATACTTACAGAATGCTGGCTCTCTAAGGTCCATGAACTCCCTAAATTATTGAATTTTAAAAGCTTTTCTACAACACGTAACGTTAATAAAAATGACGGTGTTGCAATGTACATAAGAAAATCCTTACGTGTAACGGTAACAGAACCACAAAATACCAGTGAAATAACATGCCTCATTGCGTGCCTAAAGGATATAAATATCATTGGTGCGTATCGGCCACCAGAATTTCATCAGTTAGATAAATTTATACAGTCACTGGAATTTATTTTAAATGATTTTAAGCAAAGTAATTTAATATTAATGGGTGACCTCAACATTGATATTAAAGAAGGATGTAATTCTTCTAAATGTGAAAGTTATCTAGAACTATTAGCTATGCATGGTCTAACTGCGTCCCATAACTATCTTACTACGGATAAAAGTTGTCTCGATCACTGTTTTGTAAAATCTCATTTTCCAATGGTAACTGTAGTGTATCAGTCGACTATAACAGATCACGCAAGTGTCATTGTCTCACTTTTACAAAAGGAACCTACCATACGCTCACAAACTAAATATGTTAAAAAAATTAATTATATAAATATATCTACCCAATTAAAATGTATTGACTGGAACGAGCTATTACTGAATTTAAACGCAGAAGAAGCTACTCAAATATTTTTGAATACTATAGTTAATACAATAAATTCGAATACAACAAGTATAAAACTCTCATCACGTAAAAGAAATATTAAGGCATGGATTACACCAGGTTTAATAAGATGTATAAGAAATAAAGATAGACTACACAGTAAATTACGTAAAGATCCAAATAACATTATTCTTAAAATCAGTTATATTAGATATAGAAATACATGTCGGAAAATATTAAATGCTGTTAAGCGATCATTTTACAAAAATAAATTAAAAAATAACAAACATAAAACCAATGCTCAATGGGATTGTATCAAAGAAATATGCAATTTAAAAAAAGAAGAACATATTCCACTAGAACTACTTGAACTTAAAAACAATCCAAAAGAATCGATAAACCTAGCAAACTTATACTTTGCCAACGTCGGCGAAACACTAGCAAATGAAATACTCGATCGAACACAAATGACAGAAAGTAAACTTTTACAGTTGCAATCACAAAGTACTGGCCAAGGCACTTCGTTTTACCTTCATCCAACTGATTTATACGAAGTTGCTAATATTATCAAATCACTTAAAAACACCAACTCTTGTGGTTGGGATGGTATAACATCTATATTTTTTAAAAAATACATAAATATTTTAGCGGAACCCATTGCGTTAATCACTAACACCTGCTTTCAACAAGGGACATTTCCAAATCCATTAAAAAAAACTATTATTATTCCAAAGTTTAAATCCGGTAAAAAGCATGAAATCTGTAACTACAGACCTATTTCGTTACTACCAACACTTTCTAAGATCATTGAAAAAATCGTTAACAATCGTCTAAAAGTATATATAAAGAAAAATAATATATTAGCTTTAAATCAATTTGGGTTTCAAAATAACAAATCAACGTCTGATGCTTTAAAATCTCTGACTTCGAATATAATAAGCCTCTTAGATAACCGTGTCAAGTGTATAGGAATATTTTTAGATCTAAAAAAGGCATTTGACACTGTATCTGTACCTCTATTAATAAAAAAACTAGAAAATATAGGTGTACGTGGCCTTCCCCATCAACTACTTACCAGCTATTTAACTAACAGAAAACAAATTTTAAGTATTAATAATATACTGAGTGAAGAAACTAATGTCAAATATGGAGTGCCACAAGGAAGTACCCTGGGTCCTACACTCTTCCTTATATATATAAATGAACTATGCCTTTTGCGACTAGAAAACACTAAAGTAATTACATTTGCAGACGACACTGTATTAATTTCACAAGGAAAGTCTTCTGAAGAAGTTTATGAAAGGGCTAATTATGACTTCAATGTAGTAATGAAATGGCTGGACAACAACTTGCTTTCGTTAAATGTTGACAAGACCAAACACATAATATTTAGTATCCGGGAAAATAAAAATCACGAGAGACAAGATTTACTAAAACTAAAAGCACACTACTGCAAACTTGACAATTATAATTTAATATGTAACTGTCAAAAGATAATTCAAACACAAAGCATAAAATATTTAGGAGTTGTTGTTGACCAGCATCTCTCTTGGAAAGAACACATAAATTTATTATATGTACGCCTAAAGAGATTGATTTCCATTTTTAAGAGCATAAGATACATTTGTGATCTTCACTTATTGAGAAGTATTTACTTTGCGCTCTGTAATTCTTTAATAAGTTATGGTATCATTGTTTGGGGGGGAGCTAATAAGACGTTATTATTGAAAGTAGAAAGGGCTCAACGTGCTATTTTTAAAGTAATACTTTGTAAAGATTATAGTTACCCTACTGACACTCTCTATAAAGAACTAGCAATGTTAAATGTAAGGCAAACCTATTTATTGACAATTTTAAAAGACCAACACAAAAACTCAATCGTGAGAATTAATAATCATAGAAGACGACAAGACCGAGTGTATGAACTTCCAACAGTAAAATCAGCTTTTGCGCGTAAGTTCTATCTATTTCTAGCACCATATGTCTACAATAAAATATCGAAAACAGTAACGCTTAAAAATCTCAATAAATATACTTTTAGGAAAACCGTTGATAAATATCTTAAACTACTAACATATAACGACACAGAAAAAATTATCAAACCAATATAAGCAAACTCACTATTTGAAAATGTTGAGAAAAATTAACCTCATTAAACATAATAATTTCAGATATTCACAACACTTACGCGCTCACACACACACACACACTCACACACACATACACACACACACAACACACACACAGACACACACACACACACACACACACACACACACGGACACACGACGCGCGCGCAAACACACACACACACACACAAACACATTTTTTTACATATGTATAACACACATAATTTTCACTCACGGAATCTACATATAAACCTCTAATGTATCTGTCATAAAAAAGGTTCTTAGATTCCTTAATTCGTATTTCCTTATTATTATTTTTATTATTTTTTTTATATACATATAACTCTAAGCGTATATTATATATCAATTTTATAGACATATATAATGCGTTAATCGTAACCGTTACAAAAAATAAATAAAATAGTTTTAATTCTCTGTTAGCAATATAATTGTTAAGAAAATTTAAACCAATAGTGGCAGCATCTAAACTTTTTACATATACTACAAGTAAGAAAACAAGCATGCGAGGAATACTATCCTACCGTCATACAGTTAAACTAGTACGGAGGGTAGTGTTTTATCAATTTTTGTTGCTTAACCTTGAAAATTGTAATATATAATATAAGCCATCATTGTATTAGGTTAAGATTTATATGAATAAATAAATAAATAAATAAAAAAAAAAAAAATAAATAAATAAATATGTATATATGTATTATAACGCCATAGTGGAAAACGAAACTTCCTTAATGGGAACGGAGTATTTTAACACTAGGTTCCCAGATTACTTTGCCTACTCTGATATGTGTGAGATATATATATCGCGTGAAGCTAAAAAAAATACACACAAGAAAAAGACAAGCAAATTGGACACGGTAACAAAAAACCAATGAATTTCATTAGTTTTGTGCCGTGTGATCCCGGCCTAGAATAGGATCATCCAGGTACTGGTGGTGTCGTAAGAGGCGACTAAAGTACGTGTGGTAGAGTCACGTCGCCAGCAATGGCAACACGCATGGGCAGACTCGACCGGATCATTACCACCCCCAGCATTTAAAACCGGCGTGAAGTAGTGGCTTTATGCCACTGCGTTTCGCATCAGGTAATGCCGGGCCCCGGCGCCCAACCCATCTTAAAGACCGGCAACGCACCTGTAGCTCCTCTGGGGTTGCACGGGGTCGTGGGCGGCGGTAATCACTTACCATCAGGTGACCCGTACGCTCGTTTGCCGTGTCTTTTCCATAAAAAAAAAAAAAAAAGTTATCCTGCAGAAGGGAATAGGCTATAGTAGTTTAGCAGTTTATTCATCTGATTAATGAAACAGAATGAATTAGAAAAGGTACCTTCGCGTGAAAAACTCTATATCTACTGGAACTGGTAAACGTTTGTCTTAGCCAATTGTCCACAGCTATTTGTTTCACTCAACTCTATTCGTGGAATGGATGAATGGATTTGTAGATTTATATATCTTTCTTTATTTCGATTTATCGATTCATTTTTTAAGGTTTATTTAGAATTATTCTTTTACATTATTGCTATCTGCCTTTTATGAAAAATATTCAAATTTGTTATATATAAAAAAAATATTTCAGACTATAGCTTAATTATAGAACTCTCATAATTTCTTCTAATTTTTTACATTTGCATTAAAGTTGTAATAAAAATAAATATATTTAGCTTTAAAAATTATATCATAAAAATCTCTAAATACTTAAGTCTAGTAGAAAATACGCTCGAAATGTCAAATAAAATCCAACCAAGAAACCTAATTATGTTTTAGGGCACTTAAAAATAGAAGTAACAAAACCAAAGAGTTATTGGACTACCGCCAGAGACAAATGCCAACGAGTAAGTGCGTTCAAACTTCGTTACACTAAAACTATCCCATTTAAAGGTTTGTAAGACGAACATATACAATGAATCTATCTAGGAACCATTGTGATAGAGATCTCTATGATTTTATATAAGCTTATCTGTACTTCTTTATAAACCTATAAAGTTTATTTAGATGAAAGCTCGCTCATCTCAGAAACAACTGGTCAAGTAAAAAAAAATGTGTTAGATAATCCCTTCCGAGGCCGTTGTGACGCAGTGGCATAAGCTGTGACTGTAAACGCGATGCTTGTGGGTACGACGCCCACTATACAAATAAATAAATTATTATTAAATTATTATTTAATAATATTTTCATTTCTTCTTTCAAGGAAAACTTGAATTCCGCCACTCAACATGTAATGCCTCGAAAAACTAGTCCGTACGCACAAATAAACAGGTTCTCTCTACCTACCTACCTATTTGCTAAATGCGGCATATAGCGTGTAGTTGGAAAAAAATTGTCCTGTCGATCATCACGTGATTGGTCCAATGTGATCAGTTACCTCAGGAAGTTAATAGTTTTAAAATTTATTAATTTAGATTAATTTTATGAATATCGTATTTAGGATATGTCAAAATGTCATACAAAGCTGTTAGTGACTTCCATCAGTTTTATATAATTATATTATCCTAGTCTTAAATAGAAACATACGTCTATATAAAGATATGAATAAAATAAAACAGTTAACCTTTAGAAAGTCAAATTGCGATTACTCTTCACATTTTAATATAAATTGCATCAGTATGGAAAGAAAATATAGCATTTGTGATGCAAACGGTAACACATAACATTCAGTAATACGTTAATCAATCATAACATTTAAAATCTCTCACTTCACGTGAACACAAACAACGAGCTCTAAACAACCGTCCCTCTAAAATCCGGAGCTCATTAAGTAAATGAGGAAATATATTTTCTCGCTTGGAATCAACGCGATCAAAACTCCTTGACTTTAAGTGCTTTTTACACAAACTAGGATTCGCATTTAATTTGAGAGCTAAATAGTTCTCTTCGGGCTCTATTCAAGATGCCCGCACTGAATCATTTTTATAGTCCATTTTTATATATAAAACTGAAATTTTTCAATTTTTCAAGTTAGAAGAGCGTTGTGTGGTATGATTGGAATGTGATAATTTAAGGCACAGTTTTTACACTGTGCTTAGATAACCAATTAACACTTGTATTTTTACAGGTACAAATCTAAAGAATTACGTTTATACAAAATTCATAATTACAGAATTTATTAGATTTTAGGAGCCAAATTTCTAATGTCTAATCTATGCTAAATTTCCTTAATTGAAAATGCTTTTATGCTGAATCCTTCTGCTTGTTATATGATTAGATTGTTCAAATTGAGGATTGCCAGTTATCAACCACGCTGACTGCCATTCATTATACGTTGCCTTAGTCAGATCATAAAATGAGCAGGCAAACGGAGAGTTTAAGAGGAGAGCAAGTATGCCATTGCATGTGGTCATTTTAACTCTTTGAACTTATTCGCCCATGATGCTTACACATACGCTACAATTGTTTTTGTCAATAAAGGTAAATTAACTTATTATATTTATAACTGAGGCCAGTCGTGGCGCAGAGGTACAAGCGTGTGACTAATGAATTATTTCATATTTTTATTTTTTTGCCCTGGTGTCCAGACACAGCGCGGCGTTGAGTTCCGGCACTCAACACACAATGCTTCCAAAATTCGGAGGAAAGTGAGGAGCGGAACACTCAACTTAATTACAGTTTGATATTTTGTATATAAATTCATTTTTATATAGAATTTTGTTCCTTTGTATTAAAAATAAGCCCCGGCTTTTGTTTTTAATATGTCAACGTATTAATGTTCACTTTACAGATAGAATTTCATTATTCTCATATCGAAGAAAACAATGCGTGATGTTGAAAGCTTTTAAAATTGGACACGACAATATAAATTTTTGCACAAAATTTAATTTTATTATCTTCACTCGTTGTGTGGTCAGAAAGAATATATTTTTTAAATTTTCCGTTCTCCACTTTCTAATGATTTTAGAGACATTGATAAGAGGCAATCCCAATAACATATTTTATCTTAGTCGATTGGAGGATGATCTTTTTTTTATTTTATAGGGGATTTACAAAATCGTTGACCTGGACGCTTAGTTTATTATAGATTTATAATTCCAATTTTAAGAAACCAGTTAAGTGCGAGTCGTGATGGTTTTTTACAAACTTAACTTTACGGGCGTATGCACTTATTTTGTATAACATGAACCAAACATATAAGTTTTTATTGATTGTTTTTATGAAATGCCTATAAATTTCTACTCTTTTTGGATTTTCTCCTTCATTTGTATCGCAATTTCTTACTTTGCGCTAAATTTTGCTTATAACTACAAAGTGATCTTATTGAGGTTCGGTTTTCTTATTCAGGTACGGAACCACAAAAATGATCATGAAATACGAAATTATGGTGAATTAGCTACATACAATATGTTTTATATACGAGTACTCTAATGCCAGCGATTTATATATCGATCGATTGATATACAAGTCGCTGGCATTAGTAGATTTATTCGGGCCATTAGAATTTAATTGAGGTTAATCAGGAATAATTGTGGCGATTGATCGGAATGCGGTGTACCGCTTTGTTGCCAAAGTTGAACACAAGTAATTGTAATTATTAAATTTAAATAAGATTAAGTATTGTAATTACATATAATAAGTACACCTTCAGTTAACTAAAAACGAAGCTTATGTTACGGAATGAAAACACTAAATATTTAAGGCCATCGTGGGGCGGTGGCACAACCATATGACTGTCAACGCGACAGTTTTAGGTTCGATTACCACTCAGATAAAAGAAATATTTAATATTTACCTTTCTTCGCTCTGGTACCATTGTACCAGAGCGAGTGGAAGAATGGAAAAAAGAAGCTGTATTTATAATGAGTCAAAATAACTTTAGTTTTACAAATTATATTATTATAATGATTTATTTTATTATTTATAACTTACCTAATTTTAAATATGATATCACTTAGTAAAATAAAATTTTACTAAAACCAGGTCCCATTTCATTTAATTTAATTTGTAGATTGAGATCAAAAGAAATCTTTATGTTTACAAATTATTATTATCATAAATATTTACCAAATAATATTTTCATAACTAAAATAAAGAAAAAACTCAAATACAGAAATGTAATATTATGACACGTTAAATACGTAATACAATTACTTGAGAGACTCTGATGTCTCGTTAAAGAGGCAAAGGGAATTTTGAATGCCCCGAAGACACGTCGTCTTGTACACGCGGGATTGATATGAAAATTGTTATACTTACAATAAACAAATGAAAAAATAATAGAATTTTCTTCAAAAATTTTTTTTGTTGATCGGTACCACCGTGGCGCAGTGAGATGGGGCAATGGAACTGTAAGGGCAATAGACGTGAATTCGATTCGATAAAAAAATAACATGTTTTGCTAGCATGAACATATTTTATTGTTATAATTTATATGGTTTGTTTCAGGTTTGATTACGTAGTAAATGTGATTTCAGAAAATCAAAATGAAAGTTGTTTATCGTATACGACACGATGGATGAAAAGAATAATATTTATGTAAGAATAACAATAGAATAACTAACAATAGAATAACTAATAGTATCAGAATATGTACTGTAAACGTGACAGTTGTGGGTTCAATTATCATTTAGGGAAATTAAATATTTAATATTGTCATCTCATCGCTCCTATCTTTCTTACTTCTTCTTTCTAACTTCTTCCTCGCAACGTTCAGTTCCGCGATGCCTTCAGAATTTGACCCAAAATGAACGGAAATGTCTTGAAAGGAACAGAGTATATCAATCTTCATCTGCCTACAAGGCTATGTGCGTGAAATAACGTGAAGGCAACAAAAATAAATTTTTGATAACCTAACACAGGCAACACCATAAAATTCTGTTTTATTAATTACCGTTACATGACAAATTTGTATATTCAATGTGTATACAATTAATCAGGTTTTAAGCGTTATTTGATTTTGCTAAAGTATGCAGAATAATTAAATTGGCTTTAATTAAGTGTAACAAATATGTTTTAATTACCGGCAGCAAGTTCATGTATGTATAATAAGGGTATCTATAATACTTTTTCAGGTTCACCCTGTATCACGCATGTAGCAGGGTAGCCAGAGGGCGTCTAGTGTTAAGACACTACGTTCTCCACTTTTCGCTGAACTCTGGAGGTACTGCGTTTTAAGTGGCGTAACTCAAAGCTCCCCTTTGCCTCATTTGGTAATGAGATGAAGAAAATGAAAGTGTTAAATATTTCATTTCCTTGAATTTCAATCGAACCTACATGCTGTCACGTGTACATTCGTACGTTGTGACAATGCGTCAACAATATTATTTTAAACAAACAAAATAAGTTTCAAGAATACCGCAACAGTAAGTTGCGATATCGAAACATATTTTACATGCATTGAATAAGAGCCAAATTGGTAAACTCCTTTTAAAATGAATCCTGATAACGTTATATTACTTTTAATTTTTAAGAATGAATTATAATATGTATTCTTTAAATCAAAGAACAGTAATAAAGAGAAACGGAAACCTTAAAATCAGCCAGGTATAATGCCTCCAGAATTCGGCGGAAAATGGCAAAGAGAGAATGTAGTTTTTATCACTCCTTTCCTCACTTTCCGCCGAGTTCTGGAGGCATTGTGTGTTGAGTGGTGGAACTCAATACTAGAGGGAAGAAATTAAAATATAAATTTAAATAAATATTTCACTTCTTCGAGTGGGGATCGAACTCACAGCCAGTCGCGTTAACACACACACTTTAATCTTCTGTGCCACGACGGGCTTCCTAGTACCCTGGAATATATAAATATAAGTCGCATTACGACTGTGAAAATAAATTTATTAGTGAATTTAGTGTTAAGACATTTCATTTACAACTTGGGCCCCATTTTTGAGAGGCGGAGCTTAACGCCAATATTTGTCTCACATTTATTTCGAGTGTACTAGAGAAAAAAATATCATAATTCCGTCTAAAACATTATGTAAAAATCAAATCTTTAACCATGGTAACGTTCAATATACCTTTGGTTTTGTAATAAGTCGTGATATGTGATAAGAGAGAGATATGAGATAAGGGCTTAAACACTTTACCGACCACGTGACGGTCATTTTATAAAAATAATACATAACATAGAATCGTTTTAACTTATCTGGGTCTTGCTATTGTTCTCACATTTGGAGTCTGCTTTTTAATCAACAACAAATGTATATCATCTTTTAAAGCGGAAGTTTGAGGAACAGTATATTGTATCATGTAGTATATTTTGAAAGATGAAATATTTTGATACAAATTAAAACAGAAACTACTTTCGCCAGGGGCCAGGTGTGGGTTTGATTCACCCTCGAGGAAATGCAATATTTAATATTATGGTTTCGTCGCTTTAGTGCCAAGGCAAAGCGCGGCGTTAAGTTCTCAGAGCCCTCAAAATTCGGCTGAAAGGGGGGATCGGAGTGTTTTAACACTAGGTTCACTCTGCCCACCCTGCTATGTGCGGGATGCAGTGTAAAGCTAAAATAAAAAGAATATATAATAAATTGTAGAAAAACAAAACATAAATTATTCTGTAAATAACAATATAACACAAACGCGTACAAACCCGACTCGGTGTCAACATAATGAAGTGAATTACACTTTGACAAATTTACCCGAAAAGTATATAAGGTATTTCTATTATTAATGACATTGTCCCGTTTATAATAAAAGAGGATTCCGTGGGATCCGTGTGAAAAAAAAATGAGTCCCCTCGGGGCAATTTGTGTCCGTCGCTGCAAGCTGTACCGACTTAAGTTAGTCTGATATTATCCTTATATTTCAAAAGTTCAATTACACTAAAAGGTTTTTATTAGAGTAATTTGATATAATTAAAATGTCTTGGTGACTATTTTTCGCTGTCTGCGTTGTAATTTTTTCAGTTTTTAAATTTAAGTTTTTAATGGGGTCTTTAAGATGACAGGCATGCGCTAAAAACAACAAGTTAACGCTGAAATATTAAATATCAAAATATTTTAAATTAAATTAGACTTAGTGATGTTATCGGTCAATACAAGCCGGTCTAAGCTTCACTATGATGTTATAAGAATTCATAAAAGCTTCCCAACTCACTATACACTCACTATATATATATATATATATACATGTACAGGCCGGTCGCGGCGCAGCGCACATGACTGTGTATGAAAACTTAACTTAAATTAAAACTCGAGAAAATGAATTGTTTAATATTCCACTTCTTCGCTCTAATTTGGAGACATCATTGCGTGCAATGACAATAGGGGAGTGGGGACGGAGTGTGTAAGACAAACTGCAGCGGGAAGCTGAAACAATAATCGCATGTTACTAGTGCGAATCGGACGTCAGTTTATTCATCAAGTCATTTTTTAGCTAAAATAATATCGTTACGATCTATAATCCATTAATATAGTTTGTTTACATACATAGATAAATGTATACTAAATTTTCTATTCACGACTTTTGATTATTGCAAACACGATACTTAACATGAGTATAAATATGTACTTTTTTATAAAGGATCGAAACAACGAACTAACCAAACTAACATGTAGAAAAAGAGGATATAATGTAGACACACCATATTCTTAATTTTTCCATCACCAAAACAACCTTGTTAACAAGTAGAAAAAGAGGATATAATGTAGAGACAACATATTCTTAATGTTCCATTCGAATTCGATATATTGCGCATACAGTGATGGCACTTAGCACCGCACTTTAACTCACTACCAGATCGGAAAAGCGATAATAATTGAAATATAATAGTACCCCCTGTAGAATCGAATCCACAAGCATCGCTAACGCTTTCACTGTGCCACAACGACCTTTTACAATAATATTTCATGCCAGAAATTTAAGAAATTTAATTTTTACCTCCACCGAAAACCCTACGTGCCTGCGCCCAGCGTTAAAAAGCCCACTTGACACGAGGGCTGTCAAAACGTGAGACGTAAATTCATTAAATTAAAAAATATTACGAGCGGAATTTTAATAAACCTTTAGCTAGTATCACGGTATTACTTATATTAACTTCATAATATTGTTAATATGTTGTCCTCTGTGTGACATTAAAATTTGAGAATAAGATAAGTTTTCTTTTATTATTCCTATAGTAATCGCTTTATATTATCAGCTTCACGCTCTATCCCGCACACAGCAGGGAATGCAGAGGAAACCTAGTGTTCAAACTCCGTTCCCCACTTTCCCCGCCAAGTTCTGGGGCATTGCATGTTGAGTGACAGAACTCAACGCCTTCTCTATTATTCATCTATTGCTTGGACAAACCAATAAGAAAACTGTAATGTCGTTTACGGCAAGTCCTATCATTTGAACAAAAATAACCTTCAAATATGGTAACAACATGCTCCTCTAAAAAAATCTGTGGTCAGGTTCTAATACGAAGGATATAATTATAGTTTAACGTTTTTAAGCTATTCAAGGGCCGACATTTAGATCTGTAATTTGTTTCTGGTTTACGTAACGGACACAAAGTTAATTTACTTTTCATTATGGTTTTTCATTTTAAATTCATTGCATATTTAAATAAATAATGTAAATAATTAAAATCTTTCAAAAAAAATAATATTAGTTACTGATTAAAAAATATTAACATCTTTAAGTACCCAAAACAAAAATCTGAAAATATGAAAAACAGTAGAAAAGAATGACCATCGAAACAAACAAGAATAAGCCTCCTTAGATATATCTTTCTTGGTCTTTCGCAGTAAAACAGTTCTAGTGTGCCTTATCAGTAGGAGATCAGTCTATACTAATATTATAAAGAGGTAAGATTTGTATTTTTGTATGTATGTATGTATGTTTGTAGAGTTTTCACACAAAAACTACCTGGCCGATTTCAATCATTTTTTCACTATTAGAAAGCTGCATCTTCACTGACCAGCATAGCTATATTACATTTTCAAAAAAAATAGAGATCCCTAATAAAAATGCAATAATGTAAACCAATGTGTGAAGAAATTGATCTTAACAATTCTATCATCGCATGCGCTGCGAAAACTATTGATGATAGAACAAAACACTGTTCTACAGTATTATAGAGCACATCAATATCTATAAAAAAGTCCGCGATAGCATAGGTCCAACTACTGTAGCTATGACAATATAACCATTTTTTTATATTTTATAAGTTAACGTAAGTGCCGACAATAATCAAACCATATTATTCATACCTCTACATTAATCCTTATCACATTTAATGATATTTTATGAAAGATTATTTCAATACCTGTAAAATACTTTTTAAATTAATAAAATCGGACATTCCATTCAAAAGACATAACGAATTTAAAAATATAAATCTAAAGAAAATAATGTAATAAAAAAAAATGCGGAGTGTGTGCCGTGTGGCCTCGCGCACCGAGGCGGTAACTCAGCGGGGGTGAGGGGGAGGTGCATCGATATCACTTAAAATATTAAGATAATCCATTAGATTTTTTTTTATGGAAAGGACAAGGCAAACGAGCGTCAACCGCCGCCCGCGGCCCCGTGAAACACCAGAGGAGTTACAGGTTCTTTGCCCGCCTTTAAGGGTGGGTTGGGCTCCGGAGCCCGGCATTACCTGATGCGAAGCGCAGTGGCATAAAGCCACTACTTCTTACTTAAACAGTACATATAAAGGTATCCTTCTACAGTATAATTATTTTCAATCAACATTTTTGAACTTTTAATTTTGAACATTTTGAATATTTTCGCGCCATTATGACGAAAAATTTAGACAAAATATTCAATTTTTTTTTATTTCAAATAAAAAATATTAACTAAGAATGTTGGTAGTTTCTCAAAAGGTATAAGAATTTTAAAAAACGCCTGAAATATGCTATCTTCACAAGTGTTGTAATAATAATAATAATTCTATTCACTAAAAAATCATTATAGATATTAAATATACTCAATTATATAGTGTTTTTGTCAGTATCACTTTAAATGAAACCATAGTTTTAACTACTCTATAAAAGTACTCTAATACAATTTAAAAAATCCCAAAAATGAAAAAGTTATTTTTTCTTACAAAATAAATTATGTATTATATTTGATATTAAAATAAAACGCTATTTGTCATTAAAGACATAAGCCTATCAAAGGGAAACCGCCACATACGAGTCGTAGGTATTGGCGGCAAAGTTCAAAGTTGCTTAACCTTTAGTAATATTTTGTAGTAGTATGTTATTGGTATTTGCATAGATGCGTAACTGCGTCACACGAAATACAGGTATGGATAAACATCGTGAAATTAAAAAAAAATCTACATCTAAACTGCTGACGTATCTTGATTAATTTCTTTAGGTATGAGTTTAATAAACTATTATATTTTAAATTATTGTTATATATTAATATTTTATCCTATATACTGTCCCTGTAAAGGGAGCGCTGATGCTTCCATTCTGTATGAATATTAAAGGCCGTCGCGGCATAGGGGCACAAAATTGTGCCTGTAACGTGACGTTATGGGTTCGATTCCCACTTAGAGGATTGAATTGTAATTTAATCATATTTTCGTTTCGCACGTCAGTCATATATTATACGCAGCATCTTAACACTTAAGTTTCCTACCCTGTTATAGGCTGAATACAGCGTGAATCTGGTTTTAATTGTGTGTGAACCGATTAAAAAATAAAACGAATACTAAATATTTAAAGGATGTTAGCCAAATTACAAAACTGCACTTGAATCGGTTAAACAAACAAACTGACCAAGTTCTATTACATTCTTAAATGTCCGTAATAACATTTTTTCTAATATATCTTCCATATATAGACACCGATGAGTAAGGATTTTATTGTAAGTATCGATATAACTATAACTATATAGCTATAACTATAACTTAGGTCCTAAAGGCTCCTTAAGGCAAAAGTTTAAAGAAATTAATATATTGACAATTGCATCTCTCTTATGGGTGGTACGAAAATGCCACCTAAGGTTTTAATGATTTTCACATTAGAAATCTTAAGTGCATTGCAAATATACATTATAGGTATATTGAAACATGAATATAATTTTAGTGTATTAAGTAAATCATTCGGTGGTTAAAGCGGGCGAAGCCGCGAGCGGGTCGCTAGTAGGAGATAAATCCGTTACATTAATGTACTTTATATAAACTAACTGAGGTTACTCGCGGCGCAGGGGCACAAGCGTGTGGCTGTAAACGCGAAAAGTTGTGAGTTCGGTTCCTACTCGAGAAAATTAAATATTTGATAATTTTATTTCTCCGCTCTGGTGTTGAGGCAAAGCGCGGCTAAGAGTTCCACGACTTAACACATAATGCTTTGGGAAATTGCTAAGCGGAGAGTATTAACAATAGGCTTCGGGATACAGCGTAAGTTAAAAAAAAAAAAAAGTAAACTAAGCAATTTAGTCCCAAAATTTTGGTAATTTAATCTCGTTTCAACCGTGAAACGAAACTAAATTACCAAAAAATCATCTTTAATAGAGCTCGTTTGCATTTTCCGCATTTTGAAGGGAAAATTAGTATGAAAACAAAGTTGAATAAAGTGTTTTTATGGAAATAATACTTATATACTTATATAAAACTCCCCCTTTACTGATTGAATGACGAACAGGCACCAGTTTTTATTTTACATTTTCAAGTCTACGAAAACAATGTTGCGGAAAACAATTTGTCGTGGTCGTAGGTACTAAAACTCTAGAATACAATGTCTAAAAAACGGAGGAAAGAGAATGCAATGGTACTTTACTTTATGTTTTTGCAAGGTATATTTATATATATATTTTTATAACAATATATATATATTTCGCAACTCAACATGCAATGTCTCCAGAATTTGGCGGAAAGATGGAAAGAGAAGTATAAATAAAAATATTAAATATCGCCACACCGTCTTCCATTCTTCGTTGAAATAACTAGTTGAACCTACACTCAATCTAATAAAACTGGTACAAGACGTGGACGCTGCGCTGGTACAGATTACAACGTACAAGTAAATACTAACTGCGGTTCAAACTTCGGTCTAACTTGAAACTCGGAACATCTCACGCATATAAATGACCCATTTCAATATGGTCTTGCCGGATCATAAATCCGGGAGTCGATTTCGACTTTGAAAGTTATTCCCGAGCACGGCTAAATGCAATTTTATTTTAGATTTTATAACTATACATTATTGAAGTTTCGATAACAGCTACAAGTAAAAGATTATGTTGGTATTTCCTGTAAAAATATCGATATCACAAGTGTGCAGTTAAGTGTGATAGCTAGTGGATTCAATTCACCGGGTTAAGTTCGGGCACTCCACAAGCAAATGCCTCCAGCATTTCGCGGAAAGTAGGAACGATAGTGTCTTAAGGAGAATGATGATGTGTGCAGGATGCAACATAAAGCTAAGAAAATATGATAAGAGAAAATAATAATTATTAGTTTTTATTGACTTATTTACATACTGAAATAAGTATGAAATATGCTCTATGTCATTAATGTATTATAGATACATACATATTTAATATTTTTTTATAATAATCTGAAATTTTTAAACCATCTATTCTATGTTTAAATGTTTATAGATAAAAACAATAATTATATTAAAACTCTAAAAAATTGTTTTAATATAATTATTGTTTTTATCTATAAATTAACTAAAAAACTCTAAACATTGCAGAAGAATTTTAAGCGTTTAATTCACCTGTTTATAAAATAGACCAAAAGATAAAAATTCTAATTAATACGATTCAACTAAATACAATCTCTTTATTGTACACAAAAAGTATTCTCCGTTATATGAGAAGTCAAAGTCGAAGCTATTATCAATTCGTCTTGGAGTCGCAGACTCAAACAGCTCATAAGTAACTAAGACGGATTTCCTTAGTGAATGTTCAAGATCTTAAAGTTAGAAAGAAGACACTACAAGATTCAGGACTTAATCGGAAATGCGATTTTAAAATTAAAGAGAACTTTTATTTTAAGCTTCGATTTTAGATAATTACAATATTTTTAAGCTTCATGACGCGGGGGCACAAGTGTGGGAGTGGAACGTAGTGTGAGAGGTTGTGGGTTCAATCCACTAGAAGTATTGAAATATTTGATAGGCCGGTCGTGGCGCAGTGGCACGAAGTGTGACTGTAAAAACGACTGGTTGTGGGTTCGATCCCCACTCGAGGAGAGGAAATATTTACTTAAATTTATATTTCCATTTCTTCGCTCTGGTATCAAGGCAAAACGCGGCGTTGAGTTCTGCCACTCAACACGCAATGCCTTCAAAATTCGGCAGAAAGTGGGGAACGGAATGTCTTAACACTAGATTCCCTCTGCCTACTCTGCTGTGTGCGGGATATAGCGTGAAGCTAATAATGATATTTTCATTCCTTTCAAAGTGGACTACGAAGTGTTAGGACACGCCGTTCTCTGTTCCGCTTTAATTATTGAGTACCAGATTAAACGTTTTGGCAATCCCTAAAGTATCGAAATTTAAAAAATTGCAATTTGCTTTTATTGTTGTTTTGAACTACTGACAAATGTAGCTTTCGATTACACATTTAAAAAACGCATAAATAACAATTTTGTCACTAATAACTGTCGTAATAGTACAGAAGAGCAATAACGACGGTGACGATTTTTCATCTTCGATACTTTTCCTACAGCGCATCGATGTTACGGACCACCGCGGCGTAGCGGGATATCTTACTGTATATGCTATAGTTGTGGATTCAATCGCCTTGCAGTAAAATTATTTTTATAAATATATTCATTTTCACTCGCTCCATTAAGACAAATAATGCTCTAGCACGTAATGTTCTGAAAATTACTGAAAGCTGGGAAACGTAATGTTTTAGCACTACATTCCCGAGAGCTACTCCGCTAAATACTGGAAGAAAAACGTAAAAGTTAAAACGTTTAATTTTAACGTATATAAAACTTCCCCAATTATAATATGGCAAAGTAATTGTTTTTTCAGCACACACCAATCCACCAGGCTCGTTTCCAGTCACACGCTTGCGTCCCTGCACCACGACTGACCTCAAAAATCCTTTTATAATTTATGTAATTAGTATAACCTATATTTTATACACCTAAGATAAAACATTCTCTTGAATATTTAAAATTTTCATATAAAAAGATAATGTCTCACTAAATAAAATATTTAAAGGCGAACAGAAACTTGTAAAGAATGCGTCGGAACAATGCCGTGTGAGGCCGACGTTATAAGGCTCGCAGTGAATTTTATTAAACAACTTTTAGCATAGAAAATCTACCACAAACTTTTGGGAGTTTGAATATGTATTTACATACTAATACTACTACTACTATATACAAAATATATATGGGGAGTATACTTTTGAGTTAAATTAATAAGAAAATACAATCCAATTAGTGATAAGTTAGTTGCTAGTTTTTAGAAAATAATTTTCATGTTATATAAATAAATAAATAAATCAGCTTTAAGCTGTAACTCATAAGTAGCAAAGTAGGCAGAGGAAACCTAGTGTTAAGACACTCCATTCCCCATTTTCCACCGTTGTTTTTGAGGCATTGTGCGTCGAGCGGTGCCAGAACAGAAAAATTATTATATAAAATAAATAATAATTAATTCCCTCGAATAGGGATCGAACCTACAACCAACCGTCCTTGTGCTCTTGCGCCACGATGGCTTCTTTTAAAGCCTACATTACAAACATAAAATTTATTTTTATAAATTTTATGTTTGTAATGATAATTAAATTTCTATTATTTTTATGCATCTCGTACAGTAAATCTTATGTGTCGGTCAATCTCTATATTTGGCTGTAATAAATATATAAATTGAGATATTTAGTGTGTTATATAAACTCACAATTACGTAATAAAGTAAAGCAAATTGGCTTTTATACATACATTCTTGTTTTATGTTTTATTTTCTTCTTTATTTACCTGCACGTAGACGGAGGTTCGACATTAGGGAAGTTTCGTACCGTACAAACAGAGGCAGCACTGGACTGATTTAACAAGT
Source organism: Heliconius sara (assembly GCA_917862395.2). NCBI lineage: Eukaryota > Metazoa > Arthropoda > Insecta > Lepidoptera > Nymphalidae > Heliconius > Heliconius sara. The sequence continues at coordinate 8,567,478 of OU860787.2, read as the reverse complement.
GTTCTTTGTCTTTAGAAGACTAAATTTTAAAGGATTTGAACCCGTTACTTTGGTACCAGGCAGATACAAAATTATAACTTAAATATATTTATATTTAGTTTCATGCATTGTTCCGAACGGCACGGTTATTCTTACCCTATATAATAAAAATTAACAAGGTTCCAAATTCCACCCGTATTCGAGGCATTGAATGGTTTAATAACATTTTCATATACGTATAGTAAATATTGTTTTTCTTTATTTTTATTTTATAACTGCATTAATGCAGTATTGTAACTGGACCTCTTTTTGAGATGTATTCTCTTTATTGTGTAATATTCTCAACAGATTTCTATAAAAGGAGGAGGTTATCAATTAAATTAGCATTTAGTATGAGTGCGACAAATCGACGTATAACTCAATATCTCGCAAATAGATTTCGATGTTTCTTATTCGACGTTTTTATTGGAAAGGATACACTTGAAGGGTAGTTTGATGATAATTTGGTTAGATTATGATTATGGGGTCCGGTTGAAGAAGGGCGTTTATTTTTGTTAAAAAATTAAATGACTTGCCATACAAGCTCCTTCGTGAGTTCTCAGTACAACGTGTTATTGGCGGAATGATAAGTGCTCAACTGGCACTGTCGGGCCATAAACGAAGAACTGAACTGAATTTGTATGTGGCGTGTTAAATGAGGAACTCCCTTCCTTTACACCTACTAGAATGATGAAACAAAAGAATGAATGAATCGATTTCACTATGCCACGACAGCCTCGACTTATAACTATAATTTGAAATATTATTTTTCACTTTCTTCTATTTTTATTTACCGAAGTCGAATAATAAATAAGTTAAAATGCACTGCATCAGGTTATAACCGTAAATTTTGCATTTTCTTTTATTAATTTCCATTCCATTTGCTGTTGAATTTAAATCTTTGTGAGACGATTATTTGTACTTGTCGGATTTTATTTCCTAATTTTTAATATAAAAATATTATGTAGTTTAAATATTCTACAAAAGTGACTTGTACTGCAATTGCTTTTTATTCGCAAGGGGATGTGTTATATTATAATATTTTAGTAGTTCTTATAAAACATAAAAAGACTTTATCTTTACGTATAACATTTACAGAAAACCAAAATTATGATGCGATATCAGTGAGGCTGTGTTGGCATGGGTGTTAGTGTGTTGACTTAAGTGAATGTGTCGCTAAATGAGTATGTATTGACGTATTATGTGAATGAATAATCCATAAATAAAAACATGTATGAAAGTGTGACCACATGAAACATTTATGAAAAGGTTACATTTTATTGTGTAATATATAGCAAATATTACTATATTTAAATGAAATGATGATTGGCTTTGTTTTATTACATAGTCACTAAATTTATTATTGTAATAAAACAACAAGCTCAAGCCCATGACTGATTTATTTCTTATAACATGTTTTCACTCGTTTTACATCTACATCTCATTATAAAAATTATATATAAAAATATCTTCTAATTTCTCATAAATAAAAATATGGTTTTTTTGATAACGAGAGATTGTAGGTTGTTTTTACAGCGGAAAGGTCTGAAGTCACAAGCATAAAGCTGTTGTTATAAAGATTTATTATATAACAATATAAAATCTTTATAATACAACAAATTTAAATTTTCATATAAAAATGTTTAATACTTCAAAGTCATGAATATAATCTCCTTTAACATCCCAACGGTATCTATTCTAGGAACATTTTCTACTCTTTAGAAATTTATAAGGAAGAATATAATCTCAGCTATTTTCGATTAATCTGGAGCACCTCATGCTCTCGTGCGTACAAATTTCGTATATTTATTATTAGATGCGGTGATATTACGAGAGGAATGTACGGTAAACTGTGTGCTCTAGTCTCCACTCACTCGGGTGCAACTGGACCACCACAGACCTGGTCCGCTTTTACGATGGATATCGATATGGGGTGTAATGAAACGACGAAGTATGTAGCTATTAATATCGTTAAATTTAACAACCAGCCAGCCAGCACCGAACTCCTTGACGACTGCAGCTTCGATATCCTCTCAGAGGAATGGATTTTGTTCCCCCTTCTGCCTTGTAAAACCAAACAGAATCATATCTTTTGACCGCGTTGACTTGGTGGCTTTATTTCTCTTTACTATTTAAGGGACTATAGACCTGAATATTTGATTTAAATTTCAGCTTGATCAGCACGCGATCTTGAGATATATTGATCTTGTTCGGGGAGATGGACAAGAATGATCCTATAAAGGTTCCGTTTACCTTTTAAGGTACAGACCCCTAAAAACAACTAATTTTATTTCATACACTTTGTATTTGTAATAGTTATTATATATTAATTTTATTTCCTTATTTAGTTTTCTAGGAAGCGCGTGATGCGATAGCGTTGTACGCTACAACAAAATTTTGTTAATACTTTTATGTAAAGATATATTTTTTGAGGTTTTCTTGTTCAAATTCGACATTCTAGTATCAAAATGCAATTCTCTGCCGCTACTTTATTATTGAATAAGTATTTGAAGTTTCTAAATTATTAACAAAATGTTGAATGTATTCTACTAGCGCGTGTGGTTTCAAAGCGTGGCGTTAAGTTCCAGCAGTCAACAGGATATGCCTCCAGAATTCAGAAAGTTTGAAACGCAGTGTTTTAACACTAATTTCCCTCTGCCTACCCTGCTGTGTATAGAATACAGCGTAAAGCTGATTAACATTTCTTCATCGGAATTCTAAGTAAACATAGTAGAGAGAATGCAAAACTTTTTAATTTAGTTAGTTTTTTCCATACATAAATGTATAAATAATTATAGCAGTATGAAAGTTAAACTTTTAATTTACTTTAGCTACGAAATGGTCGAGCAACTAGTATGAAAAAATCATAGCTCGTACGTAGGTCTCTTTCATTTTTTATGTTAAAACCTCAAAAGAGCCCTGCTTGGCTAAAGCTAATCACTTCTGGAGGAGGCTTCACTCCGGTAAACTGTTGTGTACCGTCAACAGAAGAACAACTATAACTTATAGTAGCTTTTATAAACACAGCTCAGGTCAAGAACTTTAGTACGTAGCGTCTATAGGCTTGTCGTAGTATAACGTATGTTTTTTTGTTTGTTTGTTCGTATGACAAAAAGTTTGAAAATGTGTTTAGCTATTTACTAAAAAATGTTTGCTTTTGACTTTTCTTTACAATTTTAATTTAACAAATAGCCTGAATCGTCGTTAACTTATAACATTATTTCGTCATAATGATTTCATTAAAATACAACACTAGCGGCGTACGGATGTTTTGAGTTCTTAATTGTATATAAATAATTATACAATACGATTGTTTTCTTTATATAATTCATTCTATGTTGGTAAGTTAGTACTAGTATAACAATGGTATGGTTCGTTGATTATTGCGTTCCTTCACCTATAAAAAATTATATATACATTATATACATAACACAGAGGGTTAGTAATCTATACTTATAATAAATCTGTAGAAAAGTCGTTTCTGTACATTGAAAATATTTTTAAAAAAATTAGCCAGGGTGTTAAAGGATAACTAACAGAATCCATTTCCAACATTTTTGGAATTTTTGTCTGTTTGTCTGTTTTCCTGTTTATGTGAACACGCATCACGTCAAAAGTACACAATATATTTAAGCAAGTTTTATACGTAAAAATTACCAGTAAATCAAAGTAACATTTAGTGTTTATTTCATTGTAATAGCTTTACTCTATCAAAAGATATAAGTATTTAAGTTTCTAAGAAGCATATATTTGAGATAGTAGAACTCGATACTAGAAACGCTATCTATTTCATAGTTTCGAAAGGCAACCGCTAACATACACAACGATAGGTAGGTAGGTAGGTAGGTAGGTAGGTAGGTAGGTAGGTAGGTAGGTAGGTAGGTAGGTAGGTAGGTAGGTATGGATGTATGGATGTATGGATGTATGGATGTATGGATGTATGGATGTATGGATGTATGGATGTATGGATGTTTGGATATACGGATGTACGGATGTGCGGATGTACGGATGTATGGGTGTACGGATGTACGGATGTACGGATGTACGGATGTACGGATGTACGGATGTACGGATGTACGGATGTACGGATGTACGGATGTACGGATGTACGGATGTACGGATGTACGGATGTACGGATGTACGGATGTATGGATGTATGGATGTACGGATGTACGGATGTATGGATGTATGGCTGTATGGATCGATTTCAATATTTTTTTTACTATTAAAAAGGCTGCAATTTCACTGAACAGCATAGGCTATATTATATTTAAGAAAAAAAATAGAGATCCCTAATAAAAATGCAATAATGTAACCCAAGGTGAGAAGAAATTGATCTTAACAATTCTATCATCGCGTGCGCTGCGAAAACTATTGATGATAGAACAAAATAATGTTCTACAGTATTGTAGAGCGCGATACCATATGTCCAGCTACTGTAGTTATGGCAATATAAGCATTTTTTTATATTTTATAAGATAACAAAAGTGGCCACAATAATCAAACCATATTATTCATACCACTGCGTTAATCATTATCCCATTAAATGATATTTTAATAAAGATAATTTCAATACCTGTAAAATGCTTTTTTAATCAATAAAATCGGACATCCCATTCAAAAGATATAACGAATTTAAAAATATCAAATTTAAGAAAATCATGTAATAATAAAAAAATGCGGAGTGTGTGCCGTGTGGCCTCGCGCATCGTGGCGAGTAACTCTGCAGGGGTGAGGGGGAGGTGCATCGATATCACTAAAAGTATGAAGATATGTATTTTGATCAAATTTATTTTCTTAAAAATTAGGAGTGCCCAACAAAGCTATCATTTCTCTATGAAGATATAAATAAATAGTTATAAAGGTCAGTTATTTAATCATTACAAAATTTATACATGACGAATATTACAATAAAAATAATTAAGCCGATTGTACCGCTCCCGCACCGCGCTCACGTCTTAGCTCTTTAAATCGCTTATGTCGTTTCTGAGATAGGCGTCTACTAACAGAGAAACCAAGAAACAGACAAAATTTATAAATATTATTGGTGCTGGTTCTATTAATTTGTTAATTGCTCCAATAATAATTTGTTTAATGAAAATCGAAAATGCCACGGTTTTAATAATTTTCACATTAGAAATCATAAGTGCGCTGCAAGCATACATTATTTGTTAAAACAGGAACGTAATTCCCTGTACCGAAACAAACAAATAATTCACAAATTTAAGCGGGTGAAGCCGCGAGCTGGTTGCTATATTTTATAAAATTTTATGTTGTGTTTATAGTAGATGGATCACGTGGTGATGTCAATACGTTTTAATCATTGACACGTAGGTACGTTATATTTATAGAAAACATATTTCTCAAAAGAACTTAATCAAAACTTTGTATATAAAAAAATACATGAAATAATCATGTTAGGGAAATACCAAATATATTTTATGAATCAATCTTAATGTTATATTCGAAACAAATGAATTGTATGTAAATTTATTAATACGTTTCAAGTATGAAAAAAAGAAAAAATGCAATAAAATTGCGTTTCTGCTTTTCTTTCCAATGATTTATATTTCTATATATGTGGGACGTAAATGCTAGAACAGAACTGGTGTCTTAGTACAGAGTAACCTCTAAAATATATATTTACGTATAGTTAAAGAATAAAAAGTGTGGAGGGGAATGTGTGATTCCTCTATAGAATATATTATTCTACATTATATCATAAAAAAACATATAAATGTATCCTCCTGCAGTATAATTATTTTCCATTCAACATTTTTGAACTTTTAATTTTGAACATTTTAAATATTTTCGTGCCATTATGATGAAAAACTTAGACAATTTTTTAATTTGAAAAAAATAATTTATTAACGATAAGAATGTTGGTAGTTTTTCAAAAGGTATAAGAATTTAAAAAATGTCTAAAATATGCTTTCTTCGCAAGTATTGTAATAACTATTAGTTCTATTCACTAAAAATATTAAATATGCTCAATTAGTGTTTTTGTCAGCACCACTTTATTGCTCCTGTAAAAGGAGCGCTGACGCTCTCATTCTGTATTAATATTAAAGGCGCGGCGCAGGGGCACTAAGTTAGGTTAAGTTACCTAAATCGGTTAAGCCCTTTCTGAGATTATCCTGAACGCACGGATAAACAGACAAACTGACCAAGTTCTATTACATTGTTAAATGTCCGTAATAATAATTTTTCTAATATATCTTTCACGTACAGACACCGATGAGTTAGGATTTCATTGTAAGTAGCGATATAACTATAACTATATAGCTATAACTATAACTTAGGTCCTAAAGACTCCTTAAGGCAAAAGTTTAAAGAAATTAATATATTGACAGTTGGATCTCTCTTATGGGAGGTACGAAAATGCGACTTGCGTGCGTTGCAAACATACATTATAGGTATATTAAAACACGAACATAATTTTAGTGTATGAAGCAAATAATTCTGTGGTTTAAGCGGGCGAAGCCGCGAGCGGGTCGCTAGTAAGAAATATAAAACATAGGTGTTAAGTCACAATTTAATTTTGTTATATCTAATATATTTACATAAAAATTTTCATTACACTGAACACAAACATTAACAAACATTGAACATTAAGGGGGCGGGGAACTTTATGTGGGAGGACATTGTATAAGGGGCGGATCAGCTAAGGGAAAGCGAAAAGTATGCGAGGAGGGGAACCGCCGTCTAGGCCACATTCACACAGTGAGTGGTCCCTGATCCTGATCTTAGCTAGGTGCACAGGTGTACATGCATCCAAGGCGCAAGCGACAAATAGTTGATATAATCCTCCATTCAATAAATCTTTGCGAAAAAAAACCAAGGTCGCCTGGGAATATTGCAGCATATCTGAGATTTTGACAATTCCCAGAATTCAGACCATGACACATCCATATGAGTTGATATAAAAATGATCTAAATTACCACACTGGATGGCTAACTTTGCGCACGAGCCAAAGTAACATCCAAACCCTTTAAATAGCATGAGTACAGTTTTTGATGAATCCTTTAGTATAATGATAATATAACTAGTAATATTCTAAATTTCGTGTTGTGGCCTTTTTTTGGGACGTACACGCCATGCCGTTTTGCAAATTTCTATAGGAATTGTAAGAATTTCTTTCTTAGTTCTTCCCTCAGCTCCCTACCCTATCATCTTTCCAAATTTCAATTTTCTATTTCTAAGTATAGTAGTTTCGTCTGTACGTTGTCTCTCTACCGTTGCCTGTTAGTCTCGGCAATGGTATATGCAAAAAAAAATTGTTATATAAAACTTTATGTTTAAAAAAAATATTACATAAAAGGCATAAAGGAAGTATAAGTGTCAGAGCAAGGTCCGAGCATATCGTAAAAAACAGCGAGAAGCTTGAGAGCTACCCGTCCGGAACTCATCAGTTCTTGACGCTCTCAAAGGCTGCACTGACCATACCGCGGTGCCTGAGGTTAAGTTCAACCAAACAGCGGTTAGGCGAGCTCCAATAGAGACCTCATGTGGAGTACTGTTCACACCCCGGTATCAGCTTGAACCATTTGGTACAACCATACAACGTAGAGCCATTCGAATAATTTGGAATCCAATGATCGGTGAAATGACACTTAAGCTTTTCCTCGCTGTGTTCTCTCTACCGCATTTCATGGGTAGTGTTCTGAAGAACTGTTTGACCTGTTACCTGTCGTCGAATTTTCTAACCGCACAGTACGTCACAAGATAAATATCATCCACATAATATAAACTTCCTTCCACGCGCCACGCAATTGTTGAATGGCCTGCCCGCGGCAGTATTTCCAGGTCGATATGACATGGGTACCTTCAAAAAGCACGTCTATCACCACCTTAAAGACCAGCAACACACCTGTAGCTCCTCTGGTATTGCACGGGGTTGTGGGCGGCGGTAATCACTTACCATCAAGTGATGCGAAAGCTCGTTTACCTTGTCCTTTTCCATAAAAAAATCGTAGCGTAGAGGATACATAGTTGTGAGTTCAATCCCAGTGTATAAAATGAAAAGTATTTTCATATCCCCGTTCTAGTAGAACAAAACGCTACGTTGCTGACACTGACGCCTTTCTTTTTGCCTACTACTAAAAGTACGATAACACATGATTCGACAAAAATCGGTAAAAATTTTTGATAAAATTATGGGAACGATGTCAAATTTAGTTAAGTTTTAAATATAAATATGATTTTAAATTTTTTATTCGTACACTGTAAAAATATTTTTCCGTAGAGTCTTCTCTGGAATTGAATTTAAAAACGCATACAAATAAGTTTAATTACAGTACATCAAGTTTTTAATTAGTCTCTCAGTTTTTGTTGTGACGTTAACAACAAAAAAAATCATCAGCAAAAAATATATAACTAATAAATAATGCAATATTATCTCGCCTTTTAAATGGAAACGAGTTTGCCTGAAATCGACATTGGACCAATTTGATTTAACTTTTGTTTGGTTTTCGAAGAACCGTTATCTCATTTCATTCAGAATTCAATGGGATAAAGCCAACACAAAAAAATATATTTAATAAGAGAGGGGAAAAAATTAATTACCCTGAGTAGAAATCGAATCCACATCCATAGGCTTCCCGCTTACATACAACATAACTACGTCGGTGAGTTCCGTCCTTCAGGATTAACATCTAATAGAGATTTTAGATGATAATTGGTGGCCGTCAAAAATCCACCTTTGAAGTATCATATTATAAAAAAAATCATAAGTTTTCAATATCAAATTCTTTTTATTTTACAAAAAAAATACTATCGAAAAAAAAAATGTATGAAAACCCCGTTATCATTGAAAGCAAGTGTCTGCCAAGTTCGAGCAAAAAAAGCGACACACCGGCTGTGGGTTATATTACACGAACCATTTCGGGCCAATTTCGACCCACCTATAACTCAAAATCTATTTTATTTACGCATATATAAAATCTAGTATCTGTTGAGACCCCCTTACTTATCTAAAATACAAAATTTCATTAATATACCTTACCTATTGTAGGTCTTGAGATATTGACGTCAGAAAATCGCTATTTTTACTATACACTCACTGACTGACTCACTCATCAAAAACCTAGACCACTTCCAATGGTCGTATTGACTTGAAATTTGGCATGGAGGTAGGTCTTTAGGTCAAAGTAAAGGGAATAATCTAAAAATGGCCAAGTGTTTGTCAGTTTTAAAAATAATGAAGGTGTAAATTTATACCTCTAAGGAACTAAAACGAACTAAATTTATCTATATTTATATAATATATCTTCGATCATACCGACCTGAAATTCGTAACGAAGGTTTGTATTTAGTCAAAATAAAGTAAAAATCTGAAAACGGCCAAGTGTGAGTCACTTTCGAAAATGACAAATGTGTAACTTTGATTCACTATAAGTATGGAGCGAAAATGAATACATAATAAGTAAGTACTTATTTAAGTTGGTACCTACATGTATACCCATATAGATTATTGATAAATGCGCCCGACACAAGACAAACCTCTGTGTTTGTCTGTCGCGGGAATCAAACCCGCGACGACATACGGCATGCAAAGCAGGGTCACAACCAAACCAATAACTATGCGCTAAATCCCACCCAAAACAAAAAGTGAAAGGCTGCCAAGTTCGATAATATGGGAATGCTTCACCTATAAAAGAAGTGAGATCTGAATAAGTACCAAGTTCCATACACATACCTCAGTTAAAAATAGTTACAGGAATGCACACTTGATTTTCCGCAGTTTGGAAAGTAGATTCTGAATAAATATCACATTAAATACCTAAAATTCTAATACTTACAGGAACGCAAACCTGTTTTTCCAGCAGTTTCCTGATAATATTTTTTATTAAATTTCTGTACTTTTTAATTATTATGTTACTTGGCAAGTTTTTACACAAGTATTTAATATGATATTTATTCAGAATCTACTTTCCAAACTGCGGAAAATCAAGTGTGCATTCCTGTAACAATTTTTAACTGAGGTATTTCTGTAATTCTTATGCGCACTGATAAGCACAGCTCATCAATGCACAGAATACTAGTTTTAATATGTCATATTAAGACTGGTATTTTTTATTTTTTTAAAGTACACTTAATTAAGTTTCTTCCTGATCGTTGAGACAAAAATCTGGAATAATACTTTTATAAAACAGAATCAATCATGGCCTTTTATTTTCATCCATGTTTTATTTAATTAAATGTAAGCATATTCTTTATATTGACATGAAATAATAATGATGCCTATTTTCATTTTTAACATTATATAAAACGAAAAAATATTCAACTGTAAAATATTAAAAAAAATATTGAGTTCCGATAATTTACGCGCGATTCCTCCAGAATTAGATGGGCATTCTGCAGGTATTAATACAGAAATGTCATTATGAGAAAGGAGTGTTTTAGGTTCCCAAATTCACTCTGCCTACCTCACCTTGTGCGGGATACAGGGTACAGCTAAAAAAATAACGTTACAATGTGAGCAAATATATTATTTACAGATCGTTCACAAAAACAATGTTTACGAGTTACCTCATGTATATGCAGGTGCCATACAAATTAACTTGTGAACGTTTTGCGTAATTTGTTGTGAAGAGCGCTCATTATATATGTATAGAGTATTTGTATAGAGTAGAGTATTTTTAGGTATAATGTAAATATTATATGCTCGAAAGCATAAAAAGCTTTTCCATGTATAAGTTTTAACTTTAAACCTATTATTATTTACTCGAATCCGCGCCTCCTGGGAAACCGACCTGGTCGGTTTCCACGAGGCGCGGGTTCGAGTCCCGCTACGTTCAAATTTTTATACGTTTTCTAAATAAGTATTTATCTTTCCTAAGTGTGGATTAACACTTTAAAAATGTTTAAAAAACTGTTATTATTTTTCAATTATTTTTTTTAAGTCTTAATTTTCCGGGTCCCTTCTGCCTACCCAGCTAAATGCGGTTCTAATAAGCGGTTTATTGTATATTTTGTATGTGAACGTAATGGTAGCGCAGTTTAAAAGTATAACTTAGTCGAAAGGTTGCAACTTTATCCTTTTTTATTAGTGAATAGCGGCCTGCTCGCGGCTTCGCCCGCTTAAAATACATGATTATTGATTTAATAAGCGGAATTGATTGACAACTATAAATTAAACTAAAATTAAATAAATTAAATTAGCTTCACGCTGTATCACGCACACAGCAAGGTAGGCAGAGGGAAGACACTCCGTTCGCCACTTTCTGCCGAATTCTGGAGGCATTGCATGTTGAGTGGCAGAACTCAACGCCGTGCTTAGCCTCGACACCAGAGCGAAGAAATGGAAATATAAATGAATTAAGAAGAAATGGATATATGAATTAATTAGGACTTAAACTTAACTGTTATGATTTATAAAAGTAATCTCCATTAACAATTTAATTTTGATTACTTTATTAAATATTGTGTAATAGTGCTTCAATATATATATATATATATGCATTGAGTTCATTTAAATGACGATAACTTTATTTTTAATGAACCGATTTTTAACTCAACTTAGCTAAGTTGACTTAAAACAAAGTGAAAAATTGGTGAAACTTTTAAGTAAATCGGTTCAGTACTTTCAGAGAAAAATGTGGACAAAAATATAACGACAGACAGACAAGAAATTAAAAAAAAAAATTTTGCTTTCTATTATTCTTTTTAGGTGTTCCTCTATCCATTTTAGTCAAAATTACTAAGTGTACAGACAAAATATTTTTACTGTCTTATTATATATAGAGAAGAGGTAACTCCCAATGGATAAATCAATAAAAATCCTATTACCGTCCCCTCTGATCCCCACAAGAAAAAGAAACAGAAATTAAAACAGTAAAAAGTGTCGTTCCATCACAAATTTTATGAGCATGTTTACTTTTGGCACGAACAATTACTAGCGCTGGTACATTTTAACGACTTGTCAATATCAATGTCACTGCGAATACAAAACGTAAATGCTGTTGTTCTAAATGTGGTAATAATTGTATTTAACCTGCCAACTAATGTTACTTAAATATTAACTATATGGAGCAACGGTACAGAGTCTCTCTTTAAATGTGACAGTTGTGGGTTTGATTCACTTTCGGGAGATTTAATTATTTTTATTTTTGCTCTGGTAACAAGGCATAGGTCAAGTTCCAGTCTTGGAAAGTTGGTAAAAGTAGAGAACTACTTTCCGCCCAATTTTCGAAGTGCTTTAACACAACGTTGTGTCAGCCTGCTTCGTTCTTTGTGAGTTACAGCGTAAAACAAAAAAAAACATCAATCTCATAATCTTTTCAATGATCACTTCATTTTATTAAACTTAAGAATGAACTCGAAGAGTACGAGGCAATGTTTAAGCAATAATTTTATAGAACAATATTTTCCTAAATAGAGTATGAACTGCCTACTATCGTTAATTATTATAAATACTATTCAACTTCAACTATTCCTCTATATAGCGTCATTAATACACAAGAAGTATTTTTGAAAATCATCTGAACTTTTGGTGAGTCACTATTGGAGTAGAGCGCTTCAAAAATGAATACAAGTCATTGCTGTCACGCGGCAATTCATGTTGACATTCGGGAGGACGTGAGACGTGAAATAAAGGAAGGGGCCAGTTTGACTAACCTATTTTTTACTACCTAATTTTTGTTACTTTCATGTATTAAGGCCTGTTGTGGTGCAGGGGCACAAGCGTGTGACTGTAAATGCGAGTGATATATTTATTTCTTGCCTCTGGTATGGAGCTACAGCGCGGTGTTGAGTTCCGCCACTAAACAAGCAAGGCCTCCAGAATTCATCGGAAAATGTCTTATCTCTAGGTTCCCTTTACCTACTTTGCTTTGTGTTTGGGGAGTACCCCACCCCTTTACGTAGTAACGTAAAGGCAATTAATTAAATTTATTTCATATATTGAACTTAATTATAATATTTAATTTCTTTACTAATGTTATAAACATGAAGAGTACAAAATAATAAAGTAGCTTATACATAATTGTCTGATATTAAAAACATAGACTCTATGATTTTTTATAGATATGGACATATATTTGGAAAATTAACAATGAGGCTCGTCCGTTTGTCTTCAAAGAACTATATTTTTGAACCATAAAAAGAAAAATAATATAAGAAGAAAAAGTTTTCACTTGCTTTATTTCAATCCGATATTTTGTCGTGAAAATCGAATTTATATAAATATATCATAACCCTTAAGAGCTCATAATGAATTACTTAACCCACTAAGTTTACAATGTATGCAAAAACACCATATTTTTTAAAGTAATTAAATTATTAAATAATTTTAAAAGAATGTCAACAAGTTATTTTTACCAGTTAGTTTGGATCTATGTCAATAAATATATATTGATATTTGTAAAAAACTCGGAAAAAATAAATATTGAAAATATGACTAAAAAAATAAAGAGTACAGCGACTAAAAACCAAATCTACTTGGGTATTTTTAGACCCATATAGCCTTTAAGCGTTAAGTCACTGTGAATTAGTTGTTAAAAAGCATATAAATACTCGATAGTTATATATAGTTTGCACGATTTTAAAGAGGTACAGGTTGAAATACGTTAACATTTTATACTTTTTCTGAAGATCTTTTTTCGTAGTGTGACGACAGAGGTATGCACAGACCGTAGCATTTGGCGGTCTGGTCTCTCTGGTTATTTCGCAAGGGATACAGCGTGGAGCCAATTTAAGTTTAGTGTCGCAGAACACTATAAACAAGTAATGGTTCCAGAATTCGTTGGAAAATGGGGAGTGGAGTGTCTTAACACTAGGTTCCTTCTGCCTTCACTGCTGCATCCAGGATAAAGTATGAAGGTGATAAATACGAAAAAAAAACAATATAATAAAATAAAAATGCAATTGATAGCCTCAATATTACATACTTCCACTATCTAAAACTTACAATCATAAAGATTTTGTTCTGGAGCGAATGTAAATTCTTATCGTAAAAAACTTTTTTCATTTCATCGTTTACATCCCAAGCGAGTCTTGGAGTTGCTTGTAATGTGTCATCTGCCATTAAAACTCCCCACTGATATCTGGAAATGGGAAATAATTTCGGTAAAAGAATATATGGTGCAATTAAGATATGAAGTTTCCCCATTTTGTAACTTATCGGTTCTCAGGGGACATACAAGCGTTGCTCTTCGCTTCAATATTGAAAATAGTATGGTTACTTATACACGTACATATCGCTGCATGTTAAGTATCAAAGTAGTTGTAGATTCGATTTATTTGGATTATTCGATTTATATATATATAACAGAATGCTAATGCTTACACAGTATTTTACAAGATGTCAGAAAATTATCAGCTTTACGCTGTATGCTGCATGGTAGGCGGAGGGAACTTAGTGTGAAGATACTCTCGAGCATTGAGAGAGAGCTCAACGTCGCGAAAAGTTCTGGATACATTATGTGTTGAGTGGCAGAATCGTCCTCGACACTAGGGCGAAGAAATGAAAATATGAAATATTTCATTTCTTCGAGTGATTCCATCGAACCCACAACCTGTCCTGTTTACAGTCCTGACCTTTACAGTGACCCTGCACCGTGACTGATCCTGAGATTATCTACAAAACAAAAATTATTTTTATCTTCCGAAATTTTATTGTAAATGTGCTCCAAAATAGTCGTAACATTTTAATGCCAAAGGAAACTTATAAAGTCTGTTTTCGTCAGTTTAAATTACTTTTAACGGAGCAACAGTTTTGATGTTTCGTATACACTGTTATGGTGTAGTTTTACGTTGAAATAAATAATTTTGTATAAAACTTTTAAAGAATACTAGCTTTGTTACTTTCATGCAATTCTTTTTAGAGTTAAAAGTATAAAGAGAACTGATATGGATCAAAACTAGATATGCACTGTCGATGCACTGTCAGTAAGTGTCGAAATAGTTGTAGATTCTATTTATTAAGTGCAGAAAAAAATAAACATATGCTTACAACGTTTGACAATACTAAAAAAAAATCATCAGCTTTACGCTGTGCACATAGCAGGGTAATATATAAACACTAATATATTAACACTAACTAACACTAATATATAAACTAGAATAGGATCATCCTGGTACTGGTGGTGTCGTAAGAGGCGACTAAAGTACCTGTAGTAGAGTCACGTTGCCAGCAATGGCAACACGCATGGGCAGACTCGACCATTATCATGTGGATCATTACCACCCCTGGCATTTAAAACCGGCGTGAAGTAGTGGCTTTATGCCACTGCGTTTCGCATCAGGTAATGCCGGGCTCCGGCGCCCAACCCACCTTAAAGGCCGGCGACGCACCTGTAACTCTTCTGGTGTTGCATGGGGTCGTGGGCGGCGGTAGTCACTTACCATCAGGTGACCCGAGCGCTCGCTTGCCGTGTCTCTTTCATAAAAAAAAACAGGGTAATAATAATGGTAAACAAATGGTACCTAATAATAAGACACTCCGATCCTTACTTTCCACCGAATTTTTAAGGCGCCGTGTGGTGGAACTCAATACCGCGCCACTCAACAAGGCAAAGGCCTTGTTACATGAGCGAGAAAATGAAAATATTAATAAAAATATTATATTAATCTATTCATAAATTATTATATATATTATATATACTATATTAATAAAAACGAAACCTGTCGTGGCGCAGCGGCACTAAGTGTGTCTGTAAAACCGATTGGTTGAGGGTACGATCCTCACTCGAGGAAATTAAATATTTATTTAAATTTATATTTCCATTTCTTCGCTCTGGTGTCGAGCCAAAGCGCGGCGTTGAGTTTTGCCACTTAACACGCAATGCCTCCAGAATTCGGCAGAAAGTGGGAAACGGAGTATTTTACACTAGGTTCCCTCTGCCTATTCTGCTGTGTGCGGGATACAGCGTGAAGCTGATTTATCTATTACAATCAATAAATCAATTTCCACATGATTTTTTAACTCAGTACTTTGATTTTTTTTTTTCGTATGTGATTCCATATACATAAATGTATTACTTTATATTGCAATAATATTTTATCTTTTTAATTTAATTATTATTTGTAAATATCTAAACACAATTAAAACTTTATTTTTACTTTTATCATTTATTGCGGTATTCAGTAAACTAAAAAAACGTAGAAAAAAATGGTAGTACTTAATACCTCAATAAATGTCAAACGTTACTTTCAATAATAAAATTCAGCATTTATGGTCAGTGGTCCCACCATATGAATATTGTTAAGCCCTAATCGGTCATTGGAGAGAACCATATGTCGATTAAATATTGTATAAGTGGTGAATGGATGCCATATCGATATATACCTTATTGTATTGTACATATTTAAGTTTTGGGGGCCAGTTATGGCGTAGGGCACAAGCGTGGGACTGTAATCGCGACCAGGTTGTGGGTTCGATTATCACGAGGAAATAAAATATTTAAGGATTTCCCTCACCCTGGTATCGAGGCAAAGCATGGTATTGATTTCAGTCATTTTACAGGCCAGGCTGTAGAACGCTGTTTCTGTAGAATTCAGCTGGAAATGGACAACGAAGTGTCTTAACACTAGGTTCCCTCTGCCCCCCGTGCTACATTCGAGATGATTAAACTGAAAAAAAATTGAACCTATAAACAAAGTTTGACCACTATAACAGCTGCAGATCAATTATTTTTATTTTATTTTTTTATTTGATTCAAATAGAAGCAGATCAATGAATAATATCTTAACAGCAGGTGGTATTTTTTTCTCAATTTCATCCAAATTCACTTACAAGATGTTAAATATTTGCGAAATAGCCAAATATCTACAAATAATAATTGATAATTAAAATGATTAATAAATGAATCATGGTTAACGACGTTCTCTGTCAAGTCATCTTAAATACAAAAAAAAACTAGATCAAAATCAGTTCATTCGTTTAGGAGCTACAACATACATAAACACACATACACAGACATATTAAACGTACACTCCTCTGTGACGTTGGAGGTAAAAACAGACTATCTTTGCACGCTATTAATGTGCACAAATGTCATTAAAAGCTATTTGTCGTATCTAAAAGCTGTTTTTGTATATTAAAAGCTGTTTTTCATGAAGAGATAAACTAATATATAATAAAGAACTGTTTTGCTAAGGTACAGGAAATGAAGCATACAAAACGTTGTTTACTATAAAAACGGCAGTTAGAGCGTGTCTGTGATACATTTTATTAATTATTTGGGAAGGCCATAAAAGATTTTTATCGTCAAAAATATATTATTTAATCATTTTAATAAGCAAAAAATGTTTTACCAATTTAACATAACTAGCAAGTGAATTATAAACAAAACAAAAAAATCAATTACATAAACTATACCAAACCAACCAACCAGCTAAAGACAAAACCAATCTGAATTGTCATTATAAAAGGTAAAATAAATAAAAGTTTTTTTCTATAAATTAAAATTAATTTGCACTCATTAATTCAAGTATTTATTAACATAAATTAAATAAACATACATCTTAATTACACATGACAATGTGCTTTGAAATAATTATTTATAATTTATATATGAGAGTGAAAAGGAAGTATATCACTTTTTTCACCCTCATATGAGATGTCATATGGGAGAGATAGATCCATCACAAGCCAACCGCTAAGGCCAATCGTCTCTCTTGCACACTTTGCATATACGTACACGGTTTCGGTTAAAAATTAAATTATATATATACAAAACTACAACATTACATTAAAACCCACAATAACGAACTAAAATCTATCCTAATTATGGAAGTATATAGGATTAGTAAAATTTAAATATTTGTAGGTTTAGTTAAGTAGAGCGTTAGCTGGAATAAAACAGATATTAGAGCGTGTGCCGTTGACACCTCGTAATTAGAGCTGGCAGCACTCAGAAGCGGGGACTGGAACTAAGTCACCAAATAAATCTTGTAGTAAAATTGTAATGGATGGCTGTATATATATATATATATATATATATATATATATATATATATATATATATATATATATATATATATATATATATATATATATATATATATATATATATATATATATAAAACATGTTATTTGTGGCATTTAATAACTTAATAAATCAATAAAAATTTGACTATTTTGCCTGCTTGTCTGTTTGTCTAAGCGATAACCTCGGAAACCAATGTCCCAAAAATTGGACGGATAGTCTGAACACCAAGTTCTCTCTGTATACCTGCTCAAACAACAACAAAACAAAAATCAAACATTTCAGAAACAAACAGTAAAAATACTTATCTCTATATATAATAAGACAATAAAAATATTTTGTCTGTTCATTTAGTAATTTTGACTGAAATGGATAGAGGGACACCTAAAAAGAATAATAGAAAGCAAAAATATTTTTTTTTAATTTCTTGAAATTACGATAATATAGTAAAAAAATTACTTAAATTTATATTTCCATTTCTTCGCTCTAGTGTCGAGGAAAAGGGCAAGGGTTCTGCCACTCAACACGCAATGCCTCCATACGGAGTGTCTTAACACTAGGTTCCCTCTGCCTACCCTGCTGTGTGCGGGATACAGCGTGAAGCTAATTTAATTTATTTAATTTTAATTTAATTTATAGTTATCAATCTATTCCGCTTATTAAATCAATAATCATGTATTTTAAGCGGGCGAAAATAATAAAAACTACTGTTGAAAATATTTCAATACTAGGTTTTCTAAAGACGGAAATCGGAGATCAGAGTGCCGAGCCATCAGAGATCGTTCTTGGCACATCCTTTGTCTCCTCCTAAGTGATCTAGAGCAAAATGTGAATAAACATTGTATTTTGTTCTCGAAAGAACAATAGAACCCATCGCATCAAGTGTTTACCTACTTCAAAATTCGTTTTTTTCAAAACAATTATGGTTTTTTTATTTTTAAACTATTGAAATATGAATTTACTTCAAGTTTGTCGCTCTGTTAAGACTCCGCCGTCGTACAAAATGCAATGTCACGAATTCGGATAGAAAATGGAAAATAGAGCTGTATGCGTGATAAAAATTTAAATAAATATAATAAATAAATTCAGTGTTTATATATAAGATTTTGATTGATTTGCCGTCATGGCGCAGGAGCACAAGCATGCGACGGTCGTGGACTTGATTCCGAAACGGAGGAATGAAATATTTAATATTTTCATTTCTTCGCTTTGGTAACAAGGCAAAGCGTGGCGATGAGTTCCGCCACTCAACAAGCAATGCTGAAATAAAATAAATAAAAAATATATATTCTAATTCAGAATTTTTAAGATCAGTCTCTTTAAGTAAATGATTAATGCTACAAATTATAAAATGATAATTGGGAAATAATAAATAAAATGTACAATTGTACATTTACAATATATTTTTTTTATTAAAATGAACTAAGTGGAATTGTAGAATAAGGAACTACTTTTTAACATCAAGTACTGTGAAATAAAAACTGAGGAGTATGTGCTGCATTGTCTTTTATTTGGCACACATCCAAACAAGCCTCCGTCTCTTTCAATGGTTGAAAGACATCTTTGAAAATTAATTTAGTCAATAAGTAACCTCAAAATTATTACAAAAGTTCTTTTACAAGAGAAAATTTTATTAAAAACCTTTCTTTCGTTTGAGGAAAATTATATGCGACGCAATAGCCACTTATTGAGTTTGAAATTTAAGAGGGTACATTTAGGGACGATCAGCCTCAACTTCACCCGCATTAAGATAATATATCCGCCAGAGAGATAAAACACGAGAATTATTTTGATAAGCCATAAAAATAATAAATTATTCTAGTCTTATAGTATTTTGTACATATACTTGATATTCAAAATCGAGGATTTTGAATATCAAGTATACGTACGTAGTAAATTTACTTGTTAATTTATAGGAAATAGTTAAATATTTGCCATAAATAATTTTAACAAAAAAAAAATTCTACTTTATTTTTAATTTATTTAAAGGTAAATTCTATTTTTAATCCCCTAAAACTTGTAAGAAATTGTATACAATAAAAATTATTTAAAAGAAACTAAACAACTAAAGCGTAACTAGCATGGTAACTATTACCGTGCTTAGGCCTCTCTTTAGTTATAGAACTGTAAAATATTATTAATATCAAAAACCTTACCGGAAACTGAAGGGTGATCTACCAACGAAATAAAGATGCCCATCACTAAATTAAAGGGTGCGAACCGTTATCACGTAAACCATTAGCTGAAATAGTAAACGAATGCAAATGTGAGCTCAGCGCAATGACTACTTGTTTATGACGCTTTATTGCGAATAATGTCCATTCCAGTAGTATTATACTAATTTTCATTTATATGTAAGCATATATTTAATTTTTTATAATTTATATTAATTATAGATTACTACTATCTGTCGTATATTATCAGACACATCCAACAAACATTCTAATATATATATATAGATTAGTTTACCATTCACCGCCAATTTCTATTGACTTTGTGGCAGAGTAGCGGAATTCAAAGCTGCGGTTTGTTTTAGTCTAATTATTAGACACTTCCAATTAATTATTATTTATCTTCAGGAAAGATTATCTTTTTAAAGAAATAATATAAGGTCAAATAATGCTTCCTAAAAAAAAAATTATTTGACCTTATATTATTTTTGTCTTTTTCTTCCTGACATTAGTCTTGGTTTTTGTTGTCCAAGGTATGCCTTCCGATTAAATCTAATCCAGTTTGCTCAATCTTTTCCTCTTAGTTCATTGGCTCTCATGTCCCGCATCACAACATCCAGCCAAGCAGCCAGTTCCTAGGTCAGCGCGCAACGTTGCCATACCATCTCAGGCGACGCTGTATGAGCCTATCTACAACGTCGCGAATCCCAAGACTACCTCTAATGAATGTGTTACATAAGCAGTCAGACCGTGACACGCCACATTCGTAACACATTCATTCAATGCCAGAATTTGCAAGCTCCATCGAATGTGTTGACTCGTGTAAATTTCCATTAAGGAAATTTTGTGGAAGTACAAATAGAGATACAGTTTGCGTAGTATTGTATTGGATTTTGATTACTGTATTGTAAGAGACAGTAGTTTCACAAATCTTGTTATATTAGAACTACCTTGCTAGATCTTCGGAATTGGGGAAACGAAGACTTGGAAACATTCGCCTTTTAAATATAAATACTTTAAAGATAAAGTTAGATTTGAAGTAATAATCAAGGCACGACGGCAAATTATCAAGATCCTGACTCTACACACAATGGTTGGGGGTTCAATTCCTACTCAATAAAATGGAAATAATTGTCTGTCTAAGAAGTAACGTCCACTACCTGTTTACTACCTAATTTGTATCAACGCGTACATAGCTTATTGAAATAACATAAATCACTTCGATTCTACTAAAACAATTAAACCACTCAAACTAGTGAAAATATAATAATTTTCAAATTATTTAGATGAAATAATTTCATATAGTTCGCACTACAATAGTAATAGATTGCATTTGGCAGAATTTCAAATTCTGGCATTCTTTATGAAAATATACATCACAACGACCGCGAACCTGAGAGCGGTTAAATCCCGTATGTGAAAACTATCAGCGACGTCGTTATATACTAGAGGTTTTGTGAAAATTTACTTTTAAAAGAATTATACTTACTATATTGTCCATAATTTCATGATTTGAGCCAGATGTGGCGCAGGGCACAGTATTTGAATGTAATGGTTATAGGTTCGGTTTAGACTAGAGGAGATTCTTTCCCCTCGCTGGTAAGACAATGTCCAAATGTCTCGATTTCAGACGGAAAGTGTGGAACGAAGTATCTCTACACTAGAGCTTTTCTCTGTAGCATTAACCTTATATAAAGAAAAACGTGAATGTAATAAAAATTCTTACATAATTAATTAATATCTGGCTTATATAAAAGTCAAATACTCCGGTGCAGTGGCACAGCATTTGACTGTAAATGCTACAATTAATAAGAGATAAATACTTATTTCCTCGATTTGGTTACAAAATAAAGCGTTGTGCTTGGTACCGCCACATATCACACGATGTCTGAAAACTAGGAATAGAGTGTCTTTACAACTAAAGGTTCCCTCAACCTACTCAGCTATAAGCGGGATACAGACTGAAAATATATTTTAATAGCAATGCTTACATATATAAAAATTACATAAATAAATGTAGTATGTTAAGTTAGAAAAAAAATTATAGAATTAAAAAAACCAAGTTAGGTATATGTTATAACATCCAATACTTAATTATAACGTACTTTATTATTTCTGAAAACATAATATCATATTAAATGGATTTGATAAAAGCTAATCATCGCGATATAACTTTTAATTAAGCGCACACAATTAGAGTATTTGGACAATAATGTTTGTAATATATCGTTTTCTTTATCAGAATAAAATTGGAATTTATTGAAGTAATTATGTTTGGCATTTTAGTCAACGCAATCAAAAGCTATTAGCATTTGTGATTCGTATTTGTATAATATTGTATTAAGTTCGACGCGTAATAAAAACCGTTAGAGTACGTCCCGTTCAGCTAGAATCATTTAATTTGGCAAGAAGTGAGTAGACAGTACAAATTAAATAAAAACATCTGAAATTTATATTGCAAAGAAAAATCATAACACACGTATATTTCTAGTTTTAAAAGTATACATACAACAAAGTTAAGTTTGTCAATTTTTTTAAATCGAATCCCCCTTGACCGGCCTTTGGTGGCTGAATCTGAACCGCACTTCACCACTTTCATTTTTTGTATAGTCTAAGCGTAATATACATATTTATTTAGTATAGTCAAAACAAATCATTATATATCAATGTTAATATTTGGAATCGAATTATAAATATATATTGTCAGGACATTATGGCGCCGTGGAAAAAAAACAAACTGTAAACGATGGAAGTAGTTGTAGGTTCGATCGCCATTAGGGAGAATGATAAATTTTAATTATTTTTGTTCTGTGTTTGCATAAGAAAAAGCGTGGCATTACCTGTGCATTGTGTGTGTGCAGTGAGATTTAGATTGAATTAATTTGTACCAATTACAAGTGCTACTGCTAACCACAAGGAGCCGTAGTAGTAGTCGCGCTGGTCCATACGCTAGACAGATCGACAGTAAATTTTGCTTACAGATTGAAATATACGCTATCTGAGAGAAGTGATATATCATCCTAGAATTGGTTCTAGTTAGGATTTACATAGAAATTGGTACTACAAATAATTTTTTTTATCAATATATTATATGATTTTAAGTGCTATGATAATATATATTTCAATGCAGTCATGGTTGTGGGTTCGATTCACACTCGAGGGATTTAGTTATAATGTAAATTTAAATTCCATTCAGTGTTTTATTTAATTATGATATACGGGTAATATACTATAACACTAAGATTTAAATCGACACTTGTTTATGGGAAGTATGCTTGGAATATTGATTACTCAATCTTTCTATATACAACATCATTGATTAAATGAAATTTAAACGATTATTTTATGAAGACCAGAAAAATAAATAAATTGTAACAAGTTTTTATTTTTTATGTAATAACATACTCTTACGGAAAACGCAGGATCTTAATAATTAAATAATAGTTTAAAAAACAAAAAACACGATATTCAACCAAACACCTTAATAAGACGATGAGCACAAATTCGACATGTTAATTAGCAGGCAGTCCAAGATTCCATCAACCATCTTCGAATTCTATCATCAGAATATCTCGATGGCACCATAATATTGTATTGTCAGATGACAATCTACCTTCCATTCAGTTTTTACGTATTTCGGATTGTTAGATTTGATTACTTACTTTTAGAACTTTTACAACTTTAATAATAGGTTTTATCTGTCTGCTCTACTTTATGTGGAATAAAATGGACAACCACATGATCACATCCTTAGTAGGTAACTACATTATACACGACACGTAAAACTTATAAAAAACCACCTTAACACTGTTTCATGCATTCGAAGATGGCTTAAACAAACAATATATCCGAATTTGTGTTAAAAAAACTGATATGCCATACGTGCGCAACAAACGAACGAGGTATCTGATACAGGGTAGATATGGTACGAATTTTAATAAGACCAGCGAAAAACATCCCTCGATATCGTAAATAAAAGAGCGAGAGACCCTCCTGATAATAGCTCGGAATTACAGCCTATACTAGGTAAAATATATAAATTCAATTATATTTTTATCCCTTTTAAGCTAGCGTGATGCGTGCAATGCGTGTGCGTGTTTAGGAAGCGTGATGTGGACGACATGGTTAGTTTTTGGTCCAATGTCTAATTGTAAAAGGAAATTAAATAATTGAATTTACATAATTGAGGTATCATTAGATTCGTCTCAACAGCCCAAGTGTTCTTAGATATGTGACGTTAAATAAAAGCCCAATAGTTTATAAGAGTTGACATATAGGTCCCGACTGTCAACTTATAAGTCATTTTTCAATCAATCTTACTTTACTAGAAACCATTTTTTGTTTGCATTGTCGATCGTATTATTCAACAATTTTACTATCGCGTACATACCTACTGTTAGCTTTGTGATTAAATTTTACTGTTATTGCATTTTGTTATTGTTTTGTATCAGTATTCGCAAATAGTAACGTTACACGTGTTTGACTTTGTACCTACCTATATTGTGCAAAAATTACAATAGCACTACGTAATTGAATGACGTTTTGAATATAAATAAGTATGTAGGTTAATAACCTGTTTGATGGCTATCCCTTTTGTGCCTTTCTATAGGTCAAATAAATAAGTACATTGCAGGACTAGTTAATATTAAGGTTTATGGTTCTATACGTGAAGCGAGAAATGAAATGTCTGTCTGTCATAATTCACTTTTTCCGACTCTACTGGTAACTTAAAGCATTATAGAAACAAGCAGTTAAATAAGGTTTACAATTTTCAGGTCATTTTGAGGACTTGATTAAGTAGACAGAGCCGCATCATCATTCTAAACTTACTTCCAGTGGAAATTGAACCTCCAATTTTCACGATTACATATTTACACTTCTGAAAATGAAATTTACTACATAGACTCCTCTATTCCCAGGAGGTTGAGGTGTGAGTAGGTTCCCAGTTGACGCCAGTCGTGGCGCAGTGACACAAGCGTGCCATTGTAAACACGACATGTTGCGGTTTCGAGTTCTAGTCTCGAAAATTTAATATTAATCCTTGCTCTGATAACGAGGCAAAACGCGGCGTTGATTTCCGCCACACAACACGCAAAGCCCCTAAAATTCGGGGAAAAGTGGGGAATAGAAGGGTCTTAACATAAAATTTTACAGGTATACTAATGCTACATAATATATTTACAAATTTAATTATAGCAGCTCGTTGGTAATATGGTGTTAACTCGAAGATAAAATAAACAATCTGATAACCGACCCTGCCAAAGGAGTTTACCCAGAAGTTTGTGCATTCTCTATATAACTAAGCTGTATGGTCTGCGCGATAAGCCGACCCAAGTTTCTTACTTTCATAATATAATTTATTAGTGTTAGGCGTTGAGTTCCGCCATTTAAGATGGAACAGAGTGTCATGACACTACTTCCCCTGCATACTCTGCCTAATGAGAGGAATTATTACTAATTATTGTGTATATAATATACGGTGTAACTGATATCCCAAACTCCTTTGTAAATATTATTTAATACATAATGCCTTGACTCGTGATGTGTCTAGTGCTTAGAACGGTTTATAGTTGTGAACGTGAAGAACCCAAAATCTTTTAGAGATTCAGAGGTAACAGTATTAAGAATTTTATATTATGACATTAGAAGGTATCGCTTTAATAAGATATTTGCCATCAGAAGTTGTTCTTGTGTCAGTTATTTATAACTCAATAATATAAAAAACGGAGAGATTTGAGTAACTCTCACTTTTTTCACACTTTTTTAGTTTAAATAACTTTAATATTACATGTTGCAATATAAAACGGGACTGATGTAAAATTATTTTAACTTCTACACGTGTGTGTGTGTGTCTCATTAACGAGAGTAAACGAGCGAGAGTATATATTTATTTTGACATAAAAATATTTCAAGTGGAATATTCATGTACTACGTATTTTAATAAGGTTCTTTTTGAATATAAATGATACAAAATAAGACAAAATGTTAACAAGGAAAATATATATTATATAATTTGATTTTCGGACCCACTCTCCACCAAAATGAGACGCCGGCGCAGGATCCCTCGCGCATACTAATGCGACCGCACCATGCACCACCAACATGCACCGTCATCTTCACGGTTCCCGCAGGATTCTCCTCCCAACACTTATTATTAAAAATCTTGTATTTTTTAACATAATATAATTACTTAGCTCACCTTAGCAATGACACCCTAGATACACGTATACAATAAATTAGGTTTAACAAATAAATATTTTTTCATATCTTATTAGTTCTTCTAGAATTTTTTCTAATTAAAAAACAAATATAGGACAACAAGGAATAATGCTGCAAGTAATCTTATTGTTTTTCTTAATGATATATTATTAAATAGTTTAATGCTCATTCAAGGAAATGAAATATTTAACATTGTTATTTCCTCGCTCTGGGAACAAGGCATCATCACTTAACACGCAGTGGCACCAGAATTCGTCAGAAAGAGGGGAACGGAAGTGCCTTACCTTATACTAGGTTCTCAGGTTCTCTCTGCCTACCATGATATGGACACGATAGCGCATGAAAAATAGAATAAATTAGAAATAGTGTACGGCAGTGTGACGGTAAAAAATATTGGCAGCTCAGAATAAATGTAAGCATACCAGCAATAGCACAACAGCAATTCAATAATACCTACCATCGCTGGTTTTCAATGCATTGTCTTATTCACTTAAATAAAAGACAATTTCTCATCTACAAACAACTAATACGAATAAATAAAAAACAAACTCGCATTATTTATCATTTTCCATACGTAATAGAATAATATTTTATCCCATTACAACATAATTCATTACTTACTACTGTCACACAGGTAAGCCGTACGGAACAAATGAGACGCAAAGTGCAGTACGAGAACATCTCCAAGGCACAGTAATAAGTTTTATAAATTTACATTTGCAGGGTATCTTCGTTGAGGAGACGGATTTTTTGTTTTATTATTATGTATTTCACCTTATATTGTAAATGTAATGAAACATTCCTTCCGCTTTCTATTATGAAATATGACAGCAAATTGGTTTCCTTTGCTAACAAAATTAGATATTTTGTGTGGTGGACGGTTTTGGTGAATATGATTAACTACACGGTTTTATCTGCCGTATAGTTGGGTAGTAGCAGGGAACTTGGTAACTTAGTGTTAAGACACTCCATTTTGCATTAAGACTCGTTACCTGAGCGAGGAAATGTAAATTGTGATATTAAAATTTCCTCTAGTAGGAATAGAATCAACAACCTGTCGTCTTTGTTGCTTGCGCCCCTGCGCCTCTGGCTCTACATCGATTTATATACATAAATAGATTTGTATTTGTAAAAACTATAAAATATTCATAGATAATGTGAATACTATACATCATCTTATATATAGCTTCAAACTGTATCCAGCACACAGCAGAGTAGGCAGGGGGAACCTAATGTAGTTTGAAAACTACATTAAGGCACCCTGTCCCCCATTTTCGGGCGAACTATGGAGGTATTGCGTGTTAAGTGGCGGAACTCAACGCCACGCTTTGCCTTGACATCAGACTGAAGAAATGAAGATTTAAAGAAATTATAGCTCGATATCCATGTTCATCATTCTGTATACTTAGCGGTTACATAACACACCGATCTGCTGATCGAATGCAAATTCCCAGGGTGCCACAGTCGTATTAACACCTTGTATTAAGTAATTCAAAACGAAATATTATAAATTTTAAAATTGGCTATAAAAGTTTCATTAATTTTCTCTATAATTGTGGGTTCGATATCCATTCAAGGAAATTGAATATTTAATATTTTCATCTTTTCGCCCTCGTGTCGAGGCACAGCGCGATGTTGAGTTTCACCACGCCACGCAATGTCTGTACAATTCGGCGGAAAATGGAGAATAGAAGAGTTGTAATGTGAATGTCTTAACACTAGGTTTCCAGATTCCCTTACACAGGTTACCCTGCTATGTGCAGTATACAGCGTGAAGCTAAAGAAAGAAAGACGAAACAATATTTTATTTATATCATCTCTATCACTTTAAACTACACACATATGTATATTTGCCTGTTATAAAATAATTAAGATATAATTAAAAATATAAACCAATGAGGTCAATAGACTTATCGCTGGATAATGAGGGTATGACGTGTTCATAGCTTTGTCAGACAAGTTGCAGTTACCTTACTCTCATATACACAGTATCTTTTTTTGTTATCTTTTCTTTACAACTTCATGCGGTATCCCGCATATAGCAGAGTAAGCGGAAGGAATCTTGTGTTAAGACACTCCGTCTCCCAATTGTCGCCGAATTATCGAGACATCGAGGCGTGTTGAGTGGCGTCTGAATTCAATTTCGCGCTTTGTCTTGGTATCAGAGCGATGAAATTAAATATTAAAAAATAATCATTCATTCTCCGATGGCGAATCGAACCCACGGCCGTCGCGTTACAGTCACACGCTTGTGCCTCTCAAGTATCTATACATATTTAAACAAAACAATTAGTACATTATTCAAGCACAGTGAAGCGAACCTTGATAGGATTTAATTAATTTGTGTACGGTTTAATGTGTAAGAAATTATTATGAACCTTATTTAAAAAATCATAAAAAAGGTCCGTATTCTTATTATACTATAGTAATTCAAAAGTTTGCTCAGATGAGGAAATACTTATATAATATATCGTAATTTTTTTTCTGGAGCTACATGGAGATACAGCCAATATAATAGATAAACATTTTATAAAATAACAGAAATTCACTGGTCAAATGGTAATGGTGACAGACCTCGAGAGACCGCTGAGTTCATGCGGCTCTAATCTAGGCCATATACGTTTGTATAGTCAATACATACATCGACCGTGTTTAGCTGAAACCGTACATTGGGACCACCATTCGACAAGCAGTGACCGGAAATTGGCAATGCAAGAAAATGGAACAAGGGGCTTTTCTTTTTTTTTACTGTACTAGGAAACTATACGAAGAAAGGAAGTAAAGGTTTTTTAGCAATAGCTATTGTAATAGAAAAAAAATATCGAAAATTTGATTTTTTCCATTAACGAAATTAAATATTTAATATTTCTACGTTCTGGCGCCGAGGCAAAGCTCACCTTTGAGTTCCGCCACTCTACCCGCAATGCCACCATAATTTGGTGCAAAATGGGGAATGGAGTGTTTCAACTCTCCCCGCTACATGCGAGACAGAGCGTGAAGCTAAAAATGAATAAATTATTTTTTAACAAAAAAAGAAACCGACTTCAAACCACGAACTAAAAAATAAAAAATAATTTCACATAATGTAAAATGTACTTTGATTTTGCTATTCAAAAATAATTACAATAAGATTTTATAATTTTGAAGTCGGTGCCAAGTAAAACAAATAGGCTCAGTAATTCGATATTATAGTGAGGCTGTTGTAGCATTAGCTCGACTTGCGTTAGATGATTCATGATATCGTTGAAATAGTTTCGTCTTGCGGCCGGAGGTCAGGACTTGGGACGAAGTTCTTGATAGATTGAATGCGGGTTGAAGTTGGAGATCCTTCGGGAAAAGGTGTTTTGTCGGTAACATTATACAAGGATGATCCTGTCTTACCTATGTTTGAAATTGTTATAGGCGCCCGCTATATCAGCGAATTTGAACAATTGCCTTCGTATATTTATTAGTACACAATACCAGCATTTAAATATGAAAATTACAATTGTTGTAATAAAACAACTTTCAAACAAACTTAATTCAATTTATATAATTGAAAAGGGAGACATCTGTCTTTCTAATTTAGAACTTGGATTGTAACTCTTTCTGGTGCAAATTACAACAGTCAACCAGCACCGCCGGAAGCAATTCAATTAATTTTCTCTTAGACTATTGAATCTTAGTAATAATGAAGTTTGGTGTTTGCTGTCGTTTGAAGTTTAGGTACAAGTGAGTGCTTATCTGAATAATTTCATGTCGAAAATTATAGATTTACCTTCATTTCGTATTTATTTATGTTCTTATATATATATATATATATATATATATATATATATATATATATATATATATATATATATATATATCTAAATATATATATATATATATATATATATATATCTATATATATCTCTATATCTCTATATATCTATATATATATATATATATATATATATATATATATATATGACTTCGCGATATGTTTACAGTCACACGCTTGATGGGTTCGATTTTCACTCGAGGTAACGAAATATTTGTAATTGCATTTCTTCGCTCTGGTATCAAAGCAAAGTGCGACGTTGAGTTCCGCCACTCAACACTTCAATATTCGATGAAAAATGGGGAACGGAGTGTCTTAATACTAGGTTCCCTCTGCCTACCTTAATGTATGCGGAATAGAGCTTCAAACTAAAAATATATATATATATATATTACGATGCTTAAAAAGTAAATTAAAATAATATGTTCGTTGTAGTCCCAAAAATTTATTCTAACATAAAATTGTGCCAGTTGTATCTAGTTAGTTAGCTTTGTAAGAACGTAATTAAGTTATATTTTTGCGGTACAAGAAAACAAATTTGTGAAATGAAATAAATTTTTATTTTAAAATTTCTGGAGCAATATTTTTTTTCTTTACTACAATAATACAAAGTCCATTACTTCTCACAAATGTACCCTTAATCTTTCAAACTACTACAGATCTTAATGCGGCTTATACTGAGGATTGTTCTATACGAGTACATGACTTGAAATTAATAGTGGTAGGTAGTTAGCCTTTCGTGCATGCCAGTCTTGTTTCACACGTAAGATTGTTCATTCGAATTATATATAGTGATATTAATTATATATTTTGACCTGGTTTGGTTCAAGTGAATACGTGATTATATGTGCCATAAACCCGTTATCATGTATATAATACTTATGACAAAATTTTTCCTCGCCGGTGTTAGTCAAAGCTAAAGGCCAAAACACAGGCCGTAATGACAAAACAAACGAGCTGGAGTCGTTTAGACCGACAATTTTGTAATTAAAAAAAAAACGTCCTTTTAAGTCATAGAAGGCCGTTTTGTAAAGAATATATGTCACCTAATTCTTTTGAGCGAACTTTTTTGTTTTAATCCAATACTAGTTTTTTTTATAATTGGGATATAACTTCTTGCAAGGGAAAAGTCAAGGCAGTCCAAACGCCTTCAAGATTTTATTGATTCCCGTCCGAATGTTTTTGTTAGTAAAGGGTAAATGAATTGAATTGAATATGAAACGAAAAATGCATAGATAACAGTAGATCATACTTTGATTAAATAAATATATTATATTAAGAAATATTCGACATTTTGTTTTTTCACACCAAACGCCAATTTCATATGTAAGAATTGTATTCATTTTTGAATAACAATAACTTGACTTAAAATTGGTAATATCGTGAAAGGAGTTTATTTATGTTATTTTTCTTGTTATTTAGACAATTACTTATAGTAGTCAATGAATATTTTCATTTTAACTTTTATATGTTAGTCTAAAAATCTTCACCTCCAATCACCACTAACCATCAAAGAACTAGTTCATTCCTTGCAAACCTACCAAGTTAATGTCATGGACTCAATTATTCCTCTTGACGTAAGGTATTCAAGGTTTTATTGAAGTAATCGAAGCGAGAATCGACTCCCTCCGC
>OU860787.2:8513449-8535205 GCA_917862395.2 Heliconius sara | reverse complement strand
TCAAATTCGCTGATATAGCGGGTGCCTATAACAATCTCAAACATAGGTAAGATAGGTAAGATCATCCTTGTATAATGTTACCGACAAAACACCTTTTCCCGAAGGATCTCCAACTTCAACCCGCATTCAATCTATCAAGAACTTTGTCCCAAGTCCTGACCTCCGGCCGCAAGACGAAACCATTTCAACGATATCATGAATCATCTAACGCAAGTCGAGCTAATGCTGCAACAGCCTCACTATAATATCGAATTACTGAGCCTGTTTGTTTTACTTGGCACCGACTTCAAAATGATAAAATCTTTTTGTAATTATTTTCGTTTAGCAAAATCAAAGTATATTTTACATTATGTGAAATTATTTTTTACTTTTTAGTTTGTGGTTTAAAGTCGATTTTTCTTTTTGTTAAAAAGTAATTTATTTATTTTTAGCTTCACGCTTTATCCCGCAGTGTAGCGAGCAGAGAGAGTGCTAGAGTTAAAACACTCCACTCAAATGTGAGCTTTGCCTCGGCACCAGAACGAAGAAATACTAAATATTTAATTTCGTTAATGGAAAAAATCACATTTTCGATAATTTTTTTCTATTACTTTTAATTTATTAATATTTCATACTGAGCAGTGGTTTAACAATAGCTATTGCTAAAAAACATTTACTTCCTTTCCTTTCGTATAGTTTCCTAGTACAGTAAAAAAAAAGAAAAGCCCCTTGTTCCGTTTTCTTGCATTGCCAATTTCCGGTCACTGCTTGTTGAATGGTGGTCCCAATGTACGGTTTCAGCTAAACAGGGTCGACGTATGTATAGACTATACAAACGTATATGGCCTACATTAGAGCCGCATGAACAACTCTCGAGGTCTGTCATCATTACTTGACTAGTAAATTTCTGTTATTTTATAAAAAAATCATCTGTTATATTAGCTGTATCTCCATGTAGCTCCAAGAAAAAAAAATGACACCACTATATGAGTATTTCATTCATTCATCTGAGCAAACTTTTGAATTACTATAGTATAATAAGAATACGGACATTTTTTA
Source organism: Heliconius sara (assembly GCA_917862395.2). Classification (NCBI taxonomy): domain Eukaryota; kingdom Metazoa; phylum Arthropoda; class Insecta; order Lepidoptera; family Nymphalidae; genus Heliconius; species Heliconius sara. The sequence continues at coordinate 8,534,167 of OU860787.2, read as the reverse complement.
TGATTTTTTTAATAAGTTTCACAATAATTTCTTTACAAATCTCAAATAAATTACAAGAACACTACTGGCTGACATTTACACATTACACCGTACACAAATTAATTAAATCCTATCAAGGTTCGCTTCACTGTGCTTGAATAATGTACTAATTGTTTGTTTAAAGTATGTATAGGTACTTGAGAGGCAAAAGCGTGTGACTGTAACGCGACGCCCATGGGTTCGATTCGCCATCGGAGAATGAATGATTATTTTTTAATATTTTAATTTCTTCGCTCTGATACCAAGACAAAAGCGCGACATTGAATTCAGACACTGAACACGCCTCGATGTCTCGATAATTCGGCGACAATTGGGAGACGGAGTGTCTTAACACAAGATTCCTTCCGCTTACTCTGCTATATGCGGGCATACCCCATGAAGTTGTAAAAAAAAGACAACAAAAAAAGAGACTGTGTATATGAGAGTAAGTTAACTTCAACTTGTCTGACATAGCTGTGAATACGTCATACCCTCATTATCCAGCGATAAGTCTATTGACCTCATTGGTTTATATTTTTAATTATATCTTAATTATTTTATAACAGGCAAATATACATATGTGTGTAGTTTAAAGTGATAGAGATGATATAAATAAAATATTATTTCATCTTTCTTTCTGTACCTTCACGCTGTATACTGCACATAGTAGAGTGTGCCTGTGTAAGGGAATCTGGAAACCTAGTGTTAAGACCTTCACATTACAACTCTTCTATTCTCCATTTTCCACCGAATTCTACAGACATTGCGTGGCGTGGCGAAACTCAACGTCGCGCTGTGCCTCGACACGAGGGCGAAAAGATGAAAATATTAAATATTCAATTTCCTTGAATGGATATCGAACCCACAATTATAGAGAAAATTAATGAAACTTTTATAGCCAATTTTAAAATTCATAATATTTCGTTTTGAATTACTTAATACAAGGTGTTAATACGACTGTGGCACCCTGGGAATTTGCATTCGATCAGCAGATCGGTGTGTTATGTAACCGCTAAGTATATAGAATGATGAACATGGATGTCGAGCTATATTTTCTTTATATCTTCATTTCTTCAGTCTGATGTCAAGGCAAAGCGCGGCGTTGAGTTCCGCCACTTAACACGCAATACCTCCATAGTTCGCCCGAAAATGTGGGACAGAGTGCCTTAATGTAGTTTTCAAACTACTGTGTGCTGGATACAGTTTTAAGCTATATATAAGATGATGTATAGTATTCACATTATCTATGAATATTTTATAGTTTTTACAAATTACAAATCTATTTATATATATAAATCGATGTAGAGCCAGAGGCGCAGGGGCGCAAGCAACAAAGACGACAGGTTGTTGGTTCTCTTCCTACTAGAGGAAATTTTAATATCACAATTTACATTTCCTCGCTCAGGTAACGAGTCTTAATGCAAAATGGAGTGTCTTAACACTAAGTTACCAAGTTCCCTACTACTACCCAACTATACGGCAGATAAAACCGTGTAGTTAATCATATTCACCAAAACCGTCCACCACACAAAATATCTAATTTTGTTAGCAAAGGAAACCAATTTGCTGTCATATTTCATAATAGAAGGCGGAAGGAATGTTTCATTACATATACAATATAAGGTGAAATACATAATAATAAAACAAAAAATCCGTCTCCTCAACGAAGATTCCCTGCAAATGTAAATTTATAAAACTTATTACTGTGCCTTGGAGATGTTCTCGTATTGCACTTTGCGTCTCATTTGTTCCGTACGGCTTACCTGTGTGACAGTAGTAAGTAATGAATTATGTTGTAATGGGATAAAATATTATTCTATTACGTATGGAAAATGATAAATAATGCGAGTTTGCTTTTTATTTATTCGTATTAGTTGTTTGTAGATGAGAAATTGTCTTTTATTTAAGTGAATAAGACAATGCATTGAAAACCAGCGATGGTAGGTATTATTGAATTGCTGTTGTGCTATTGCTGGTATGCTTACATTTATTCTGAGCTGCCAATATTTTTTACCGTCACACTGCCGTACACTTTTTCTAATTTATTCTATTTTTCATGCGCTATCCTGTCCATATCATGGTAGGCAGAGAGAACCTGCGAACCTAGTGTAAGGTAAGGCACTTCCAGTCCCCTCTTTCTGACGAATTTTGGTGCCACTTTGTTTAAGCGGCGGAACTCAACGCCGAGCGATGCCTTGTTACCAGAACGAGGAAATAAAAATATTAAATATTTCATTTCCTCGAATGAGCATTGAACCCATGAAATATCGCGCCACGACTGGTCCAGACTCGACTGAACTGGCTTTACTCTTAGTTAATAATATGTCATTAATAATAACAATAAGATTACTTGCAGGATTGTTCCTAATTGTTTTACATTTGTTTTTTAATTTTAATTATCAAAAAAAAGAGGCCAGTCGTGGCGCAGTGGCACAAAGTGTGACTATAAAACCGACTGGTTGTGGGTTCGATCCCCACTGGAGGAGATGAATTCTTTATTTAAATTTATTTTTCCATTTCTTTACCCTGGTGTCAAGGCAAAAGCGCGGCGTTGAGTTCTGCCACTCAACACGCAATTCCTCCAGAATTATGCAGAAAGTGGGGAATGGAGTGTCTTAATACTAGGTTCCATCTGCCTACCCTGCTGTGTGCGGGAAACAGACCGTAAAGATGACGGTGCATGTTGGTGGTGCATGGTGCGGTCGCATTAGTATGCTCGAGAGATCCTGCGGCAGCGTCTCATTTTGGTGGAGAGTGGGTCCGCTGGATTCTAGTGGGTGGTATCAGTGTCCTTTAATGTGTCCCACAGTACTATCCATCCACCGAAAATCAAATTATATAATATGTATTTTCCTTGTTAACATTTTGTCTTATTTTATATCATTTATATTCAAAAAGAACCTTATTAAAATACGTAGTACATGAATATTCCACTTGAAATATTTTTATGTCAAAATAAATATATATTCACGTTTACTCTCGCTAATGAGGTACACACGTGTGGAAGTTAAAATAATTTTACATTAGTTTCGGTTTTTATTGCAACATGTAATAGTCAAGTTATTTAAAATAGAGTGAAAAAAGTGAGAGTTACTCAAATCTCTCCGTTTTTTTTTATGTTATTGACTTTATTTTCCATTCCATTTTACTCAATACGCTATAACTCGAAAATTTGGCGAAAAGTAAGGAACACTCAATTCTATCTCTAGCATGATAAAGATATTTTATTATTTTAGGCAAAAGAAATCAGATGAAACAACATTTTATTCATATTTAATGTTCACACATGGTTTACGATAATAATGAGTAGCCTCTTGCTTTATGCAACTGTCAATCAATTTATACAAGTGAGTTACTCCGCTTCACATTTTTTGCTTTAAGTTATAAAATGTAATAGTAGTGGAACTCAATACGTTTTTGTTTCGACACCAGAGATTATATCTCTATCTCTTATAAATAAATGACAATAAGGCATTTTGTAACAAAAAAAAATACTGAAAATTGTAAGGTAATATTTATCGATTTTTATTTCACATTTTTATTGAAATTTACGTGCGAAAGTCTTTTCATCATCAAAGAAATTTAATGAAGATAATCTTCGGTTTTTATAGCTTGTTATTTGGACGTATACTTTTCGAGAAAATGTGAAATTTTAATAATTCAACGCTCTGTTTACGGCCGCAATTCTAGGCTCCCGCAGCACGCTCGCGATACGTAAGCTATGCCTGTATGGCGTTGATCACTGATATATTGAATACCACTTCTACGACTTGGTATACAACTAGTAGGTGTGTGATGCTATTTTATGTCCCAGCTCCGGTGTATGTAGTAGTGTCCGCCTGTCTCATACGGGTGTGTGATGCTATTTTATGTCCCAGCTCCGGTGTATGTAGTAGTGTCCGCCTATGGTTCGAGACACGACTTTAGGGGTTGCCGTGCGTTTATTTAACATATCGGCCGCCGCTCGGTCATATTGTCGAGCTATCTAAATAACTGGCACAAGAACAACTTCTGATGGCAAATATCTTATTAAAGCGATACCTTCTAATGTCATAATATAAAATTCTTAATAACCTCTGAATCTCTAAAAGATTTTAGGTTCTTCACGTTCACAACTATAAACCGTTCTAACCACTAGACACATCACGAGTCAAGGCATTATGTATTAAATAATATTTACAAATGAGTTTGGGATATCAGTTACACCGCATATTATATACACAATAATTAGTAATAATTCCTCTCATAAAGCAGAGTATGCAGGGGAAGTAGTGTCATGACACTCTGTTCCATCTTAAATGGCGGAACTCAACGCCTAACACTAATAAATTATATTATGATAGTAAGAAACTTGGGTAAGAAACTTATCGCGCTGACCAGATAGCTTAGTTATATAGAGAATGCACAAACTTCTGGGTAAACTCCTTTGGCAGGGTCGGTTATCAGATTGTTTATTTTATCTCCGAGTTAACACCATATTACCAACGAGCTTCTATAATTAAATTTGTAAATATATTATGTAGCATTAGTATCCCTGTAAAATTTTATATTTAGACCCTTCCGTTCCCCACTTTTTCCCGAATTTTAGGGGCTTTGTGTGTTGTGTGACGGAAATCAACGCCGCGTTTTGCCTCGTTATCAGAGCAAGGAAAGTAATCACATATACCTACATATATTGAATTTTCTAGACTAGAACTCGAAACCGCAACATGTCGTGCTTACAATGGCACGCTTGTGTCCCTGCGCCACGACTGGCGTCAACTGGGAATCACTCACACCTCAACCTCTTGGGAATAGAGGAGTCTATGTGGTAAATTTCTTTTACAGAAGTGTAAATATGTAATCGTGAAAATTGAGGGTTCAATTTCCACTGGAAGTAAGTTTAAAATGATGATGCGGTTCTGTCTATTTAATCAAGTCCTCTAAATGGCCTGAAAATTGCAAACCTCACTTAACTGCTTGTTTCTATAATGCTTTAAGTTACCAGTAGAGTCGGAAAAAGTGAATTATGACAGACAGACATTTCATTTCTCGATTCACGTATAGAACCATAAACCTTTGACTCGTTCGAAATTGACTCGTCCTGCAATGTACTTATTTATTTGACCTATAGAAAGGTACAAAAAGGATTCTCATCAAACAGGTTATTAACCTACATACATATGTATATTCAAAACGTCATTCAATTACGTAGTGCTATTGTAATTTTTGCACAATATGGGTACAATATGGGTGGTATAAAGTCAAACACGTGTAACGTTTACTATTTGCAAATACTGATAAGAAAACAATAACAAAATGCAACAACAGTATAATTTAATCACAAAGCTAACAGTAGGTATGTACGCGATAGTAAAATTGTTGAATAATACGATCGACAAGGCAAACAAAAAATGGTTTCTAGTAAAGTAAGATTGATTGAAAAATGACTTATAAGTTGACAGTCGGGAACTATAGGTCAACTCTTACAAACTATTGGGCTTTTGCTTAACGTTACATATCTAAGAGCACTTGGGCTGTTGAGACGAATGTAATGATACCTCAATTATGTAAATTCAATTATTTAATTTCCTTGTACAATTAGACATTGGAAAAAATAACTATGTCGTCCACATCACGCTTGTGTCGTAGCTTAAAAGGGATAAAATGGATTCACAAAAATAAACAAATACTTTGTAGAATCTTCAATTTATATATTTTACCTAGTATGGGCTGTAATTCCAAGCTATTATCAGGAGGGTCTCTCGCTCTTTTATTTACGATATCGAGGGATGTTTTTCAATCGTCTTATTAAAATTCGTACCATATCTACCCTGTATCAGATACCTCGTTCGTTTGTTGCGCACGTATGGCATATCAGTTTTTTAAACACAAATTCGGATATATTGTTTGTTTAAACCATTTTCGAATGCATGTAACAGTGTTAAGGTGTTTTTTTTATAAGTTTTACGTATCGTGTATAATGTATTTACCTACTAGGGATGTGACCATGTGGTTGTATTAAACTAGTTGTATTAATAGATTGTTTGCAGGTTCAAATCTTACAATTTTTTTACATTTTATTCCACATAAAGTAGAGCAGACAGATAAAACCTATTATTAAGGTTGTAATCTAAAAGTAAGTAATCAAATCTAACAATCCGAAATACGTAAACACTGAATGGAAGGTAGAATGGATGTCATCTGACAGTACAATATTATGGTGCCATCGAGATATTCTGATGATAGAATTCGAAGATGGTTGATGGAATCTTGGACTGCCTGCTAATTAACATGTCGAATTTGTGCTCATCGTCTTATTAAGGTGTTTGGTTGAATATCGTGTTTTTTGTTTTTTAAACTATTATTTAATTATTAAGATCCTGCGTTTTCCGTAAGAGTATGTTATTACATAAAAAATAAAAACTTGTTACAATTTATTTATTTTTCTGGTCTTAATAAAATAATCGTTTAAATTTCATTTAATCAATGATGTTGTATATAGAAAGGTTGAGTAATCAATATTCCAAGCATACTTCCTATAAACAAGTTTCGATTTAAATCTTAGTTCCACGATTTTTGTTATCACGCTTAGTAATTATTAGTTCATAGAAAAACAGCCTTTTTTTTATGGAAAAGACACGGCAAACGAGCGTGCGGGTCACCTGATGGTAAGTGATTATCGCCGCCCACGGCCCCGTGCAACTCCAGAGGAGCTACAGGTGCGTTGCCGGCCTTTAAGATGGGTTGGGCGCCGGGGCCCGGCATTACCTGATGCGAAACGCAGTGGCATAAAGCCACTACTTCACGCCGGTTTTAAATGCCGGGGGTGGTAATGATCCGGTTGAGTCTGCCCATGCGTGTTGCCATTGCTGGCGACGTGACTCTACCACACGTACTTTAGTCGCCTCTTACGACACCACCAGTACCAGGATGATCCTATTCTAGGCCGGGATCACACGGCAAATTTTTATTATGCTCTTTTAATAAAGTAAGTTATATTTACAAAATTAAATATTTCATTTAGTTATGTGACCCAGCGTACATGTGAATGAACTTAGATAATATAGCTATAGTATCTGTTTAAGTCTTGTTCTATTTGATGTGAAACATATGTTGAGGTTTATCTAACAGTATTATGTACAGTGTTATAGACTCGTACCTCATAATTAAATAAAACACTGAATGGAATTTAAATTTACATTATAACTAAATTTCCTTGAGTGGGAATCGAACCCACAACCATGACTGCATTGAAATATATATTTTCATAACACTTAAAATCATATAATATATTGATAAAGAAAGTTATTTGTAGTACCAATTTCTATGTAAATCCTAACTAGAACCAATTCTAGGATGACATATCACTTCTCTCAGATAGCGTATATTTCAATCTGTAAGCCAAATTTACTGTCGATCTGTCTAGTGTATGGACCAGCGCGACTACTACTACGGCTCCTTGTGGTTAGTAGTAGCACTTATTAAGTTCTTTGATTTTCACGATTATTACACATATTAAATGAAACTAATTTAACCGGATCAATCGCGTATATTTAAGACTACTGTACTACTGTAAAGTGTTCGAAACGTCGGGTTTCCAAAATGTAAAAATCTTAAATATACGCGATTAATCCGGTTAAATTAGTTTCATTTAATATAGTAGTAGCACTTGTAATTGGTACAAATTAAATCAATCTATATCTCACTGCACACACACAATGCACAGGTAATGCCACGCTTTTTTCTTATGCAAACACAAAACAAAAATAATTCAAACTTATCATTCTCCCTAATGGCGATCGAACCTACAACTACTTCCATCGTTTACAGTTTTACACGGCGCCATAATGTCCTGACAATATATATTTATAATTCGATTCTTAATATTAACATTGATATATAATGATTTGTTTTAACTATACTAAATAAATATGTATATTACGCTTAGACTATACAAAAAATGAAAGTCGTGAAGTGCTTTTCAGATTCAGCCACCAAAGGCCGGTCAAGGAAGATTCGATTTAAAAAAATTGACAAACTTAACTTTGCGGTTGTATGTATACCTTTAAAACTAGAAATATATGTGTGTTATGATTTTTCTTTGCAATAATCACATAAATTAATAAATTTCAGATGTTTTTATTTAATTTGTACTGTCTACTCACTTCTTGTCAAATTAAATGATTCTAGCTGAACGGGACGTACTCAAACGGTTTTAATTACGCGTCGAACTTGATACAATATTATACAAATACGAATCACAAATGCTAATAGCTTTTGATTGCGTTGACTAAAATGTCAAACATAATTACTTCAATAAATCCCAATTTTATTCTGATAAAGAAAACGATATATTACAAACATTATTGTCCAAATACTCTAATTGTGTGCGCTTAATTAAAAGTTATATCGCGATGATTAGCTTTTATCAAATCCATTTAATATGGTATTATGTTTTCAGAAATAATAAAGTACGTTATAATTAAGTATTGGATGTTATAACATATACCTAACTTGGTTTTTTTAATTCTATAATTTTTTTTCTAACTTAACATACTACATTTATTTATGTAATTTTTATATATGTAAGCATTGCTATTAAAATATATTTTCAGTCTGTATCCCGCTTATAGCTGAGTAGGTTGAGGGAACCTTTAGTTGTAAAGACACTCTATTCCTAGTTTTCAGACATCGTGTGATATGTGGCGGTACCAAGCACAACGCTTTATTTTGTAACCAAATCGAGGAAATAAGTATTTATCTCTTATTAATTGTAGCATTTACAGTCAAATGCTGTGCCACTGCACCGGAGTATTTGACTTTTATATAAGCCAGATATTTATTAATTATGTAAGGATTTTTATCACATTCACATTTTTCTTTATATAAGGTTAATGCTACAGAGAAAAGCTCTAGTGTAGAGATACTTCGTTCCACACTTTCCGTCTGAAATCGAGACATTTAGACATTGTCTTACCAGCGAGGGGAAAAAATCTCCCCAAGTCTAAACCGAACCTATAACCATTACATTCAAATACTGTGCCCTGCGCCACATCTGGTTCAAATCATGAAATTATGGACAATATAGTGAGTATAATTCTTTTAAAAGTAAATTTTCACAAAGCCTCTAGAATATAACGCCGTCGCTGATAGTTTTCACATACGAATATACGAGTAAATGATTTAACCGTACTCAGGTACGCGGTCGTTGTGATGTATATTTTCATAAAGAATGCCAGAATTTGAAATTCTGCCAAATGCAATCTATTACTATTGTAGTGCGAACTATATGAAATTCTAAATTATTTGAAAATTATTTTATTTTCACTAGTTTGAGTGGTTTAATTGTTTTAGTAGAATCGAAGTGATTTATGTTATTTCAATAAGTTATGTACGCGTTGATACAAATTAGAAAAGTAAACAGGTAGTGAACGTTACTTCTTAGACAGACAATTATTTCCATTTTATTGAGTAGGAATTGAACCCCCAACCATTGTGTGTAGAGTCAGGATCTTGATAATTTGCCGTCGTGCCTTAATTATTACTTCAAATCTAACTTTATCTTTAAAGTATTTATATTTAGTGTGTTTGTTTCCTCAAGTCCGAAGATCTAGTAAGGTAGTTATAATATAACAAGGTTTGTGAATGTGAATACAGTAATCAAAATCCAACACAATACTACTCAAACTGTATCTCTATTTGTACTTTCACAAAATATTCATAATGGAAATTTACACGAGTCAACACATTTGATGGAACTTGCAAATTGAATCCGACCAGCGTCGGCATAGGTTACCAGTTCGGGCAAATTGTTTTGAAATTTAAAGGCAACGTTTTAGTGCTGTCAAAAATATTACTAATTTGTTTTCAGTCGAAACGGCATATATACTAGTATAGCCTATAACAGCGTAGCGATGTGCTCGCCTGTACTTTATCCTTTTCAATTGTAACGATCCATACCAGAATTAAAATGTGTAGGTAAATAATATAATTAATACAAATTCAAATTTAGTTCACTTCTTTAACTACGCGTTCCATTCACAAGTAATGTTAAAGGGACGTAATATACCGTAGATAAAACACGAAGATATAAAATATATTTATTAAAAATATATTTAATGATTATATTCAAGCGTTATGTATTATCTTTTAAAATACATAATTACATAGTTAATATTTTAATTATTGTAAAATATCATACCGTCAACGTCATGGTCATTGTTTGAAGAAAACGAAAACAAGAGGGATGGCGGACGCGTCTGAGGAAGGATGGATGTTTTAAATGTTTAGAGAAGTTTTAATTTATAACTAACGTATATATAGTTATATTTAATATATAAAAGCATGTGAGATCATGTCTGCAGTTGTGATATAAGTATTTGAGGTTGCTAAGATAAGTTATAAGTGCATTCACTATTTACGATTGTTTGCTTTGAAATACTTCGTCGGTAAGTTTTTAATAGATTATTATTAAAACAAAGAAGAATGATATTAATACATATAATGCCGTCAATATCCAGAGATAAATATTATTTATTTAGTAAATGGAAATAATTACATGAAGATGTTTTGTGAGGTATGTAAAATTACAATTATATTAATGTACGCAGAATGCCTGCCGCCATCTTTGTTAGATGCGTGTATGCATGGGAATTGTGAAATGAGATTTAAATAGGTTTTGTGAATTATAATAACTTATAAATGTAATTTCTATATATATTAGTAAATATTTAACATGTTACTATAAATATAAATATAATAGTATCATTAATAATATGATATAAAACTATTATTTCAAAATATATATTTTCGATTTATACGACTGTTAGAGTTCATTGACCCTATGTTTTACTATTAAACAATATAGTCACAACCGACTGCTGCTTGGCTTCGCTGGTACTAATGTGTTTGGCTAAGTGAATTGTTATGGCATTTAATTTTATATATATTATATTTAGATAGTTTCGCGGTGCCTTGCGCTGCGTTAACGATAACACTTAGTGTATGATGGATAGGTGTGTGATGCTGCTTTATGTCCTGGTACTGGTGTATGTAGTAGTGTCCGCCCGTGTCGTACGGGTGTGTGGTGCTATTTTATGTCCTAGCACTGGTGTACGTATATAGCAGTGTCCGCTTATTTGTCTAACGCTTAGTTTATCGAACTAAACATAATGCGTTAATCGACTGATGTCGAAGACATGCTTATAATATATAGCCGGGCGTCACTGGTGGCTGACATATTTGATATAAGCGAAATGCTTTAGTGGAGTTGGATTCTGCTGCTGAGTTTCTTCCGCCAGTTCTTCTCAGCACTGAGGTTCTTTACTGAACTGGTAGTAGAATCGCGCCTACTTGGAGTCGCTGGCTGTTCTAGCGATAACTGAGTATTTTCAATTAATGATTTCTATATTATATTCCGACATCTCTAAGTCTAGTGTCAGTTCAGACAAACAGCTGCAGGGTGCTGTGTGCTGTGCGTGTTATTCTGCAACGGTTCTGTTTAAAAGAGGCGTTACAATAACAATGAATATAAATTATATTAATATTGGAACTAAGGCATAAAATAAGAGCACGTAGGTAATAAATATAATATGAAATATATTATATTAAAGAATTAATACGGATATAAAAACACGTCACAATATACATACAGAATTTAATATTATTAAGATACAATTAATAAATATATAGTTATAAGCAAGACACACGAAGGTTAAATGGGTATATTAATATAACGCCCTCTAAAGAAACAAACTGAAGTGGATTCACATAATCGGCCGCCTAGCGGTAGGGAGTTCGATCTGATATGTGAAGCAGAGAGTTATATGTCATGTAATTATGGCTACGGCCTACATATAATAATCTCAACTCCATTGCAAACATTCACATTAGACTTCGGTCTTTGAATCAGTTATTTTATAATTGATCTTTTGCAAAAGCATTATAAGAATCACAAATATTAATTATTCCGATCCGTCCCGGAGGGTTCAGAGCCGAACGGCCGGAATCCACGGTAAGTGGCGGGTGCGGGGCCACTCACTATCCCCCCTTAGTTATATCTATCAGTAATGATTGGGTATAACAGAGAGGCGGATAGGACGTCTACGATATTCTTAAGAAATATCACGGAGATTGAAACGGACAAACTATAACATTTTATTTATCATAATATAATTATTTGTACTTATATTAAAGTTATGGTATATTTCATATTAATACTGTTCAGAGGTATCTGAATCTCTAAAAGATCTTGGATTACTTGCGTTCACAACTATTAACGATTCTAATCACTAGACACATCACTAGCCAAGGCATTATTTATTAAATAATATTTTCAAAGGAGTTTGGGGATATCAGTTACACATTGTTTTGAGTAAACTAGCTACTTGTGTTTACTTTAGAATTATGCTGATGAACATAAAACTAGGTAACTCTCGTTTTATCGTTTTATTTATTTTCTAAGAAAACATTGTGGCACCGTGAAGCAACTTCTGAATAAGGAAAGCAAGCTCGTCGGTAGCAGGTACGATCCTTATATTTGATTTTTCATTTCATCCTTCTGATAAGACAAAGCGCGCCGAAAGCTAATTCCTGCACTCAACGTACAATGCATTAAATTCTGGCATTGAATGAATGTGTTACGAATGTGGCGTGGCACGGTCTGACTGCTTATGTAACACATTAATTCGAAGTAGTCTTGGGATTCGTGACGTAGTAGATAGGCTCATACAGCGTCGCAACGATGCGCGCTGACCTAGGAACTACGTCGTAAGGGAGTGCCTTGCTATGTTTGCCCCTAGAGTATGACCCCCGGACCTTAATGGAATCGTTAGCTGGATGTTGTGATGCGGGACATGAGAGCTAATGAACTAAGAGGAAAAGATTGAGCAACTGGATTAGATTTAATCGGAAGGCATACCTTGGACAACAAAAACTGAGACTAATGTCAGGAACAAAAATACAAAAACAATATATGGTCAAATAATTTTTTTTAGGAAGCATTATTTAAGTTTATATTATTTCTTTACAAAGATAATCTTTCTTGAAGATTAATAACAATTAATTGGAAGTGTCTAATAATTGGAGTAAAACAAACCGCGGCTTTGAATTCCGCTACTCTGCCACAAAGTCAATAGAAATTGGCGGTGAATGGTAAACTAATCTATATATATATATATATTAGAATGTTTGTTGGATGTGTCTGATAATATACGATAGATAGTAGTAATCTATAATTAATATAAATTATAAAAAATTAAATATATGCTTACATATAAATGAAAATTAGTATTCGCAATAAAGCAAGTAGTCATCGCGCTGAGCTCGCATTTGCATTCGTTTACTATTTCAGCTAATCGTTTACGTCATAACGGTTCGCACCCTTTAGTATAGTGATGGGCATCTTTATTTCGTTGGTAGATCACCCTTCAGTTTCCGGTAAGGTTTTTGATATTAATAATATTTTACAATTCTATAACTAAAGAGAGGCCTAAGCACGGTAATAGTTACCATGCTAGTTACTCTTTAGTTGTTTAGTTTCTTTTAAATATTTTTTATTGTATACCATTTCCTACAAGTTTTAGGGGATTAAAAATAGAATTAACCTTTAAATAAATTAAAAATAAAGTAGATTTTTTTTTTTGTTAAAATTATTTATGGCAAATATTTAACCATTTCCTATAAATTAACAAGTAAATTTACTACGTAATTATTCTAGTCTTATAGTACAAAATACTATAAGACTAGAATAATTTATTATTTTTATGGCTTATCAAAATAATTCTCGTGTTTTATCTCTCTGGCGGATATATTATCCTAATGCGGGTGAAGTTGAGGCTGATCGTCCCTAAATGTACCCTCTTAAATTTCAAACTCAATAAGTGGCTATTGCGTCGCATATAATTTTCCTCAAACGAAAGAAAGGTTTTTAATAAAATTTTCTCTTGTAAAAGAACTTTTGTAATAATTTTGAGGTTACTTATTAACTAAATTAATTTTCAAAGATGTCTTTCAACCATTGAAAGAGACGGAGGCTTGTTTGGATGTGTGCCAAATAAAAGACAATGCAGCACATACTCCTCAGTTTTTATTTCACAGTACTTGATGTTAAAAGTAGTTCCTTATTCTACAATTCCACTTAGTTCATTTTAATAAAAAAAATATATTGTAAATGTACAATTGTACATTTTATTTATTATTTCCCAATTATCATTTTATAATTTGTAGCATTATTCATTTACTTAAAGAGACTGATCTTAAAAATTCTGAATTAGAATATATATTTTTTATTTCTTTTATTTCAGCATTGTTTGTTGAGTGGCGGAACTCAACGCCACGCTTTGCCTTGTTACCAAAGCGAAGAAATGAAAATATTAAATATTTCATTCCTCCGTTTCGGAATCAAGCCTACGACCGTCGCATGCTTGTGCTCCTGCGCCATGACGGCAAATCAATCAAAATCTTATATATAAACACTGAATTTATTTATTATATTTATTTAAATTTTTATCACGCATACAGCTCTATTTTCCATTTTCTATCCGAATTCGTGACATTGCATTTTGTACGACGGCGGAGTCTTAACAGAGTGACAAACTTGAAGTAAATTCATATTTCAATAGTTTAAAAATAAAAAAAACCATAATTGTTTTGAAAAAAACGAATTTTGAAGTAGGTAAACACTTGATGCGATGGGTTCTATTGTTCTTTCGAGAACAAAATACAATGTTTATTCACATTTTGCTCTAGATCACTTAGGAGGAGACAAAGGATGTGCCAAGAACGATCTCTGATGGCTCGGCACTCTGATCTCCGATTTCCGTCTTTAGAAAACCTAGTATTGAAATATTTTCAACAGTAGTTTTTATTATTTTCGCCCGTAGTAGTAGTAGTTTTGATTATTGATTTAATAAGCGGAATAGATTGATAACTATAAATTAAATTAAAATTAAATAAATTAAATTAGCTTCACGCTGTATCCCGCACACAGCAGGGTAGGCAGAGGGAACCTAGTGTTAAGACACTCCGTATGGAGGCATTGCGTGTTGAGTGGCAGAACCCTTGCCCTTTTCCTCGACACTAGAGCGAAGAAATGGAAATATAAATTTAAGTAATTTTTTTACTATATTATCGTAATTTCAAGAAATTAAAAAAAAATATTTTTGCTTTCTATTATTCTTTTTAGGTGTCCCTCTATCCATTTCAGTCAAAATTACTAAATGAACAGACAAAATATTTTTATTGTCTTATATATAGAGATAAGTATTTTTACTGTTTGTTTCTGAAATATTTGATTTTTGTTGATTTTTGTTTTGTTGTTGTTTGAGCAGGTATACAGAGAGAATTTGGTGTTCAGACTATCCGTCCAATTTTTGGGACATTGGTTTCCGAGGTTATCGCTTAGACAAACAGACAAGCAGGCAAAATAGTCAAATTTTTATTGATTTTATTAAGTTATTAAATGCCACAAATAACATTTTTTATATATATATATATATATATATCTTCTATGTACAGCCATCCATTACAATTTTACTACAAGATTTATTTGGTGACTTAGTTCCAGTCCCCGCTTCTGAGTGCTGCCAGCTCTAATTACGAGGTGTCAACGGCACACGCTCTAATATCTGTTTTATTCCAGCTAACGCTCTACTTAACTAAACCTACAAATATTTAAATTTTACTAATCCTACATACTTCCATAATTAGGATAGATTTTAGTTCGTTATTGTGGGTTTTAATGTAATGTTGTAGTTTTGTATATATATAATTTAATTTTTAACCGAAACCGTGTACGTATATGCAAAGTGTGCAAGAGAGACGATTGGCCTTAGCGGTTGGCTTGTGATGGATCTATCTCTCCCATATGACATCTCATATGAGGGTGAAAAAAGTGATATACTTCCTTTTCACTCTCATATATAAATTGTAAATAATTATTTCAAAGCACATTGTCATGTATAATTAAGATGTATGTTTATTCAATTTATGTTAATAAATATGGGGGTCCAAGATGGAAGGCTTGCTCGCAGCGACCCCTGCCAGCCCTTACGAGGGCTGCAACGTTCCATCCGCCACGTGCACCCCGAGAGAGCGCACTGATAGGGCGTCCCCCTAAGGCGACGCGCACCAGTGCGTCCCCGCTGGTGTGACAAGTGGCGACGAATGCGGCGTTGGGGACCGCCACCCAACACGCCATGTCCGGAACGGCGGGAGGTGGAGGACGGAGCTACAAATAGCTACGTGGAATGTAAGAGGAGGGATGGAAGAAAAGATGAATGAATTATTAGATGTGATGGATGATAGAGATTTAGATGTCGTTTGTGTGACTGAGACCAAGCGAAAGGGCAATGATACAACTGATTTGCCGGGCAGTCGGGTCGCTTTCTGGGCTGGTGTATCAGAGAGCGAGCGGGGGCTGTCAAGGTGTAGGTGTATTATTGTCCTCTCGATTGGTTAGTGCAGCGGTTGAATACAAGGCGATCAACCCGAGACTGCTCTGGGTTCGCTTCAAGCTGGGGTTAACAAGAGTATTCTTGTTAGTGGCGTATGCGCCAGTATCCTCAGCTCCATTAGGCGAACTCGAGGAGTTTTGGGAGAGTGTCAGGGATGTTCTAGGTAGCGTTAGAGGGAATGAAAAATTAATAATATGTGGCGATTTGAACGGATGGGTCGGAACTGCGCGAAGCGGTTACGAGGGAGTGCTAGGTCAGTATGGTGACAAGAGAATAAATGAGGCTGGAAAGCTTATATTGGAAATTTGCAAGGAAAGGAATTTGTTTGTGGCAAACACTATGTTTGACCACAAACAAATTCACATGTATACATGGGAGCGAACGGAAGGGAAAAGTATGATTGACTTATTCCTAGTGGATCAGCGTATTCGAAGCCAAGTCATGGACACACGAGTGTTTAGGGGTTCTGATCTGGGAACAGACCACTATCTAGTAGTTGCTAGAATAAGGGGTCTGTTCACAGGCTGGCGCAACTACACGAGGTGTCCAGACTTGGAGTCGAATTATCGCATAAGAAGCTGGAAGCTTCAAGATCCACCAACTAGAAAGGAATATCAAGAAAGAGTTTCCAAAAGGCTAGACAGCAGTGAATCTGGAAATGGAAATATTGAAGTATGCTGGCAGAACCTTAGGGATTGTATGAAGGAAGCAGCGATAGAGGTATGTGGTAAAGTTAAAAGGGGCTTTAGTAAAAAAGCGTGATGAATGGTGGGATGATGAAGTGCAAGATGCTGTAGAAAGAAAGAAGAAGGCATGGCAGGATTATAAAGCCTGTGGCAAGGATAAAAGTATGAGAGAGATAAAAAAGAAAGAGTATAAGCTGCAAAAGCACCAGACGAAAGTACTGATAAAGATGAAGCGCGAAAAGTCAGAGAATGAAAGAGATGAGAGGTTAACGAACAACTTCAGGGAAAACACGAAGCTTTTCTGGCGAGAAGTTAGTGTTTCTCGAGGTTGCTCGCTAACTTGTAGAATGAAAGGGGTGCTTTCGAAGGACGGTGAAATTCTAACAGAAAAACCACACGTTTTGCAGCGATGGGCGGAATTTTACAAGGAGATGTATGAATGTGATGACGCCTCAGTCTCAAGTAGCAGCGAAACGCTGAGTCTTGATGTAGCTGATGGCGAAATTAGTGTAAAAGAAGTTGAGTGTGCAATACGAAGTCTGAAATGTGGTAAGTCAGCGGGAGCAGATGGAGTTACTGCCGAGATGATCAAATATGGTGGGCCACGCGTCTTGGACTTGCTCTGGTTTTTGTGCAATTTATGCTGGAAATCAGGGGAGGTCCCAGACGATTGGCGAGGTGCGGTCATCGTGCCTTTGTATAAAGGCAAAGGTTCACAGATAGACTGCGCAAACCATAGGGCTATCAGTTTGATTAGCTTAGGTAGTAAAGTTTATGCTAAAGTTTTAGCGAGAAGAATGCAAGAGAGATCTGAAAGGCTGTTGTGGGAGGCCCAAGGAGGCTTTAGACCTGGAAGAGGGTGTATGGATCAGATCTTTTCCCTCCGCATGATCACGGAGAAATTTTTGGCCGTTAACCAAAAAGTTTTCTGTGCTTTTGTGGACTTGGAAAAGGCGTTTGATAGAGTTGTCAGAGCGAAATTATGGGAGATACTACCCCGGTACAATGTGAGTGGACCCTTGTTGCAGGCTGTAAAGTCTCTTTATAGAGACCACTCAGCCTGCGTGCGAGTAGGAGCTGGCATGTCGCCCTGGTTTGACATCCGATCGGGTGTTAAACAGGGTTGCGCCATGTCAGCTTGGTTGTTCAATTTGTATTTGGATAGCTGTCTCCAAGGAGTGAAACAAAGTGATATAGGAGTGAAAGTAGGTGACCTGAATGTGAATTGCCTGCTGTACGCAGATGATGCAGTGCTTATTGCATCATCAGAGTGCGAGTTGCAGGCATTGGTCACCACTCTGAAAGAAGAGTGTGAATATAATGGTCTAAGCCTCAATGCGAATAAGACAAAGGTTCTGATTTTTGAACGAGATGAAGAAAGGACGGAATGCAAGATCAGTGTAAATGATAAGATATTAGAACAGGTGAATGAAGTGGTATATTTGGGAAGTATGTTCAGTAGAGATGGAAGATACGAGATGGATGTGGAAAGGCGTATTGCTGCCGGTAACAAGGTTAACGGGGCCTTGGCTGCATTGATGAGACGGCGAAGCGTCAGCACAGCTGCGCGTTTGGCCGTACACAATGCAGTTTTGGTACCGACCCTGTTATACGGCAGCGAAACGTGGGTATTACAGAAGAAGAATGAAAGAAAGATGAATGCTGTGGAGATGCGATCTCTTCGTAGGATATGCGGAGTCAGCCTAGCTGATCGAATCCGCAATGAAGAGGTACACAGAATGGCAGGTACCAGCGAGGATGTCACGGTGAGAATGAAGAAGAACGTGCTCAGCTGGTTTGGGCACGTCGAACGAATGAGCGAGGAAAGAATGGCAAAAAAGATTTATGATGGAAAAGTGAGTGGTAAGAGAGGTAGGGGGAGACCTCGGTTGACCTTCGAAAACACAGTATCAAAGATACTGGAGGAAGGTCACGTAAAAAGCATGAGGATCCCCCGGAGGGCATGTATGAAGAGGTTGATGACAGTGGACGAGGCGAAAGAGGTATGTAGAGACCGTAGCGTTTGGCGCTCCGTTCTCTCTGACTACCCCGCTAGGGATAAAGCGTGAAGTTAAGTTAAGTTAAGTTAAGTTATGTTAATAAATACTTGAATTAATGAGTGCAAATTAATTTTAATTTATAGAAAAAAAACTTTTATTTATTTTACCTTTTATAATGACAATTCAGATTGGTTTTGTCTTTAGCTGGTTGGTTGGTTTGGTTTTGGTATAGTTTATGTAATTGATTTTTTTGTTTTGTTTATAATTCACTTGCTAGTTATGTTAAATTGGTAAAACATTTTTTGCTTATTAAAATGATTAAATAATATATTTTTGACGATAAAAATCTTTTATGACCTTCCCAAATCTATACTTATAATAAATCTGTAGAAAGTCGTTTCTGTACATTGAAAATATTTAAAAAAAAATAGCCAGGGTGTTAAGGATAACTAACAGAATCCATTTCCAACATTTTTGGAATTTTTGTCTGTTTGTCTGTTTGTCTGTTTTCCTGTTTATGTGAACACGCATCACGTCAAAAGTACACAATATATTTAAGCAAGTTTTATAGGTAAAAATTACCAGTAGATCAAAGTAACATTTAGTGTTTATTTCATTGTAATAGCTTCACTCTATCAAAAGATATAAGTATTTAAGTTTCCAAGAAGCTTATATTTGAGATAGTAGAACTCGATACAAGGTTAGGTAGGTTTTAGGTAGGTAGGTAGGTAGGTAGGTAGGTAGGTGGGTGGGTACGTAGGTAGGTGGGTAGGTAGGTGGGTAGGTAGGTAGGTAGGTGGGTGGGTAGGTAGGTAGGTAGGTAGGTGGGTGGGTAGCGGTAGGGGGATATGTAGGGTGGGTAGGTAGGTAGGTGGTGGGTAGGGAGGGTTAGGTAGGGTAGGGTGGGTAGGTAGGTAGGTGGGTAGGTAGGTGGGTAGGTAGGTAGGTGGGTAGGGGTAGGTGGGTAGGTGGGTAGGTGGGTAGGTGGGTAGGTGGGTAGGTAGGTAGGTGGGTAGGTAGGTGGGTATGTAGGTAGGTAGGTGGGTAGGTAGGTAGGGTGGGTAGGTGGGTAGGTGGGTAGGTGGGTAGGTGGGTAGGTGGGTAGGTGGGTAGGTTGGTAGGTGGGTAAGTGGGTAGGTGGGTAGGTGGGTAGGTGGGTAGGTGGGTAGGTGGGTAGGTGGGTAGGTGGGTAGGTGGGTAGGTGGGTAGGTTGGTAGGTGGGTAAGTGGGTAGGTGGGTAGGTGGGTAGGTGGGTAGGTGGGTGTATGGGTATATGGGTGTATGGGTGCATGGGTGTATGGGTGTATGGGTGTATGGGTGTATGGGTGTATGGGTGCATGGGTGTATGGGTGTATGGGTGTATGTGTGTATGGGTGTATGGGTGTATGGGTGTATGGGTGTATGGGTGTATGGGTGTATGGGTGTATGGGTGTATGGGGTATGGATGTATGGAAGTATGGATGTGTATGTATATAGTTTTCACACAAAAAGTACCGGATCGATTTAAATATTTTTTTCACTATTAGAAAGCTGCAATTTTACTGAACAGCATAGGCTATATTATATATAAGAAAAAAA